>BQNB010032561.1:0-53062 GCA_026074375.1 Tanacetum coccineum | reverse complement strand
GAAACCTTACACTATGTAAGTGCACAAGTAGTTACCGACATGCAATAGAATATAAGTTATATTTATATAGGAGGTAATCAACAAAAGTCCAATTCTTGTAAACTTTTCAACTTGCCACAAGTGAGCTAATTGTAAGTTTGCATACATGCTAATGCCAAAAGGATCACAACCCGTTGAATGTGCGCGTGTGTGCGTGTGATTACTGATTCCACCTCCCGGAAATCTTGTCAGATTACTATTGATATTGGTTCCACTCTTCTATCTCTTCCCACGAGAAACTATCAATACCGACTTCTGGATCCGTGTTTGTAGTGGCAATGAATTGACTATTCGCTTCTTTCGTCGTAGTTGTGGCCGTATCTGTTTTTGTGACTCTGGGATTAGAATAAACGCTACTACAGCTCTTCTCATTCGGATTTTTGCCCGTGTAATGCTGAACAATTTCCTTAAACTGAGAAGCGTTCTTTGCTTCAACTAAAACGGGGCTCGAAATGTACTTCACCTTTATGCTCTTGTCATCAGCCTCTCGTGTTGGATTTTTGCCAACAGCTCTACTACCACTATTGCTTTGGCTCATTTTCTTAAAGGGATTGAAAAGAAGATATTGTGTAAAATGCTTATGGACCATTAGCACTTAAATACATGCATGTGTTTGTTGTCAAACAATATAAGTATAGTTATTTTGGCTCGTGGTCCTTTACAAAAACTTAAAATGAGTTTTCGTTACTTAGATAGTGAATGATGTACAGGTTTTTACGTATACGTTACAACTGATTAATGCATGTCTTATTTTCTTGGTTCATGCATCTTCGTAGAATGATAAGCGAAAAAAGACAAAATGAAATTTGGTTATTTCTTGACTTGACAAAAGTGGCTTCCTGGATGTAACTTAGAACTTAGAAAATTGATGGTTATGAAAGATACGTTGACATATAACTAACTACTAGACTATAGTTATTAGCTTATTATATAAGATAATAAGCAGAGGAAAATACCAAGAACATGAGAACTTTGCTATCATTTCATTACAATTACAAATTAAACTTGAAGTCTGCAAGAAGAAACATGAAAGAAGGTGTGGGCTATTATATAGTTCACGGATTAGAGCCATGCAATGAATCATATCATGTTTTTACAGATTAGAGGGATCATAATTTTTACATAGTTCAATTTGGTTACGCAATGCAATGAGTTATGTCACGTTTTTACAGATTAGAGCCATCATAATTTTTTATGTAGCAACTAGTAATGAATATATGAAAAGTTGCACCATCCGACAACTGTCTATACATAGTGAGAGTGACTATTATGAGATCTTTAGAGCAGATGGTATAAATAAGTCATACGGCATTTTTGGTACTAATAATACCGCCAATTGCATCGTCATGTACATTATACATGCATTCGTCATGTGCATAACGAAGTTATTGGTATATATTCATTTTTTTTCTTGTTAGACCGAAGTGATTATAATTTAAGATAAGTTAAATCACCATCCATGTAACCATGTTATCTGATGATTGTTTAAATGGATTCACTACAAAATTATAGTTCAATTTACATATTTTTATTTTCACACTTCTAAAAAGAGTGTAAATTTTTTATTATTTATTAACACTTAATAATGTGCAAAAATTAACCTATCATACATTAAGTTTGCGGACGACACCGTTTTGACCGTTATTAATGCAAAATGACGTCGTTTTGTGTTTAATGATGTTGTTTGATTGTTTTATGCATGTCGTTTATGTTTGTTGGGCCATTTTTCTTTTTGGGTTGTAATTAGATCGTTTGTTGGCCCAGTTTCGTTACAAACTATGCAGCACTATGCGGAAGTGTACTCAACACTTTTTTTTAGTGCGTAACATATGGATGATTCATCTCTATGTTTATGCATCTGTATTTCTCTCTCCAAACTACAGTTGTTAGGAGTGGTGGTTGTTTTGTGGTTTCGTGGTTTCAATCTTTAGGTTGAAGTGGTTCTTTCAGAATTCTCTTTTCAAGATCACCATACTAATGCCGTCATATACGTGTCTTCTTCATTGTTGCGTGTCTCAATCCTCGATCAGCTCATACCATCAACACATATGCAACCCTGTATCTCTTAAAATTCATCTTTCTTTAACTCATACCATTGGTTAAATAATTTGGGCTACATTTGAAAGAGCCGTGATTAGTTCATGGTTTCAGTGGTTTAGAGATCCAGAAGCACTCTTATTGTCATATGATTGGTAAGCATTTCATATTTAGGTTTTTTACTTTGCATGTTAATATTGGATTGGTAGATAGCAATGTTGCAAAACAAGGTCTACAAGGTCGATTAATCGCCGATTAGACGCTACAAGGCCACCAACCTTGCTGATTAATGTAAAAGGGTCAAACAAATAGGTCAACGGTGGTCAAACTTGCCGGAAACCTTCTAATCTTGCCGGAAGTACCTAAAACTCACCGTAAACTTGTTTTGATCACTTATATTAACTGTTTAAATCCATTACAAGTTTTTTTTTTAGAAAAAAATTTGCCAATAATATCTGAAACTCGACGGAAATACACAAAACTTGCTAAAAATACCTAAATTTTGCCAAAAATGACAATCCGATTAATCGCTGATTAATCCCGCCTTGACCGATTACAAGCTACAAGGTGGTCGACCACCCGGCTAACGATTCACGATTTTTGCAACCTTGGTAGATAGTGTTTATGTTAGTTTAAGGTTTGTTATGAGTATTCAAATTAACTTTTTAAAGCACCAATGTTTTACATTCTGATGTGTGGTCATGCGTTCTGATTGTATACATATTATATAAATTTTCGTTGTAAAGGATGATGTGTGGTGATAAGTTCTTATTTTATATGTTGCATGTTAGTGGAACTCATAAGTACAGATTTTTTAAGTGTCAGAGCGTATGTTATTATATGATTGGTGGATGTGTGTTTGTCTTAGTCTCTAAGCATATAAAAAATATATATTTTTAAGGCAAATATAATATTTTTTAGACTACAATATGTGGCCAGCCGTTCGTTTTGTGATATCCTTTAAATCCGTATATGTGGTTATACACTATGGATTTCCAATGATGTGTATAAATTAATGTCGATGCTTCTGATTTTTAAGTTTCAATAAGTGTTTTCTAACTTTCAAATTTCATGAAATGACTTTTGTAGCTTTTTTTGTTGGACGAGGCTCCAAAAGACCAAGTGAGTTCACAGTGGGTGTTTGCTCGACAAAAATGATTTTTTATTTTTATAATGTGTTGATGTGTGCATTTTGTCTGTGTCGTTTGATAGTTTGTTTTGCTATTTTTGTCTTTTGGTTGTGATTCGGTCATGCGGTGTTGTTTCTTGGCAGATATTCATTATTATATATTTGTTCTTTCATATATGTAGGACATGACACCAAGAGGATACTTGAGATGATACTTGCATACTTGGTGAGCAAAATTTTCCCTTTCAAATAAGCATTTGGGTTAAACAATTAATTTTCTTATCTTATTGCCGTATGTTTTTGTGGTAATTTTAGTTTATGGATTAATGCACATATTGTTTGGTAGTTTGTTGTGCCATTTTAGTCTTTCGATTGTAGCTACGTAATGTGATGTTGTATGTTGGCAAATATTCGTTATTAAATATTTGTTCTTCTATATATGTAGGAGAAAGTGACACCGATAGTATACTTGAACCGAGACTAATATAGTCGGTGAGCAAAGTTTTCCCTTTCTAATAAGCATTTGTTTAAACTCTGATATGTGGTCGGGGTGTTGGATGTATACATTATCTATAATTTGTGTTTTTAAGCGCTCTGTAATATCCCTTAAAGTCTCATATGTGGTTATAATTTTCGATTTTATATGATTAAGTTGAAGTCATGCCTTCTAATTTTGTAAAGGCTAGAATGTCTTTTTGTGACTTGTAAATTAAGTGCTTCGTGATCTCCTTTGAAGTATCATACGTCATCATATCTGTTGATTTATATGCATCGTGTAAGTTTTAGTCGTTTTTAAATCTTTGTCCATTCGTATATGTAGGATAAAGTAACACTGACAGAATATTTGAAACGATACTTAAATACTCGGTGAGCAAAGTTTTCCTTTTGTAATAATTATTTCGTTGAATGGGTTATTTGTTGATCTTACTGGCCTGTCGTTTTGTGGTGATTTCAATTTACATGTTAATATGCATGTTGTTTTGTAGTTTGTGTGCCATATTTGTCTTTGGGTTGTTATTGGATCATGCGGTGTTATCTGTTGGCAGATATTTCTTATTAAATCTTTGTTCTTTTATATATGCATGAGAAAGTGACACTGAGAATATACTTGAGAGAAGACTTATGTAATCGGTGAGCAGAGCTTTCCCTTCTTAATAAGCATTTGTTTAAATTCTGATATGTGTTCATGGGTGTTGATTGTATACATTTTCTATAATATGTGGTTTTAAGTACTTTGTGATATCCTTTATAGTCTAATATGTGATTATAGTTTCTGATTTTATATGATGTGTGTAAGTTGAAGTCGCGCTTTCTGATTTCTTAAGTGCTAGATTGTCATTTTGTGATTTGCAATTAATTGCTTCCTAATATCCTTTGAAATATGATATGTCGTTAAATCTGTAGATGTTGCATATAAGTTTTAGTTGTAACTTCTCATTATTGAATTAGAATTGTCGATTTTATATGCTTTATATAGTTTGTAGTCGTAGTTTATAATTTCATATGTATTAATATGTTAAAAAGAAAACAAGTTTTATGTTTTAGAATCCGGTGTGTTTCAAATAGTTTTCCCCCTTTTTTATTAAATAATATTAAATGCGTAGACAGTGTGTTGTTATATAAATTGTGTCTAAATATTTAGTTATACAAATCTTAGTATCTTTTGTGCTTGATGTATTTATCATCTAATCTTATATCTGAATTCATTATTGTGCCTTACATTGAAAAGATTTATTCTTTCGCAAAGTTTGCTTGCGCTGCGTGGATAAACTTTAGTTCTAATGCTGATACTTTAGTGATTGTACAATATTTAGCATGACCATACCTACGATGATGATCGAAGGATAAAATAGGTGATGCGCAGGGGTTGGTCCATGTGAATTACCTGTAACAACATAAATGAATACACTACATTAAGTGATGTGCAGGGGTTGGTCCATGCGAATTACCTCCGACATGAGAGTAAGTATGTGTTTATGATTGCAATGAGTGCATAAGTAAACGGAGTAGGTGTTGAGAGCATGATCAAACCCGAGTGACCTACCAATCTATTTATAGGAGGTGGAAATAAGCTTGGGCAGACCTCTGCACTAAAAGTGGTGATCGTGGGGTGTCTCGCGATTTTAGGGGATTACAGAGATAGTGTACCACGATCCCTATCTTAGAGGGAAAGCCTTGATAGGGTGGAGAACGTGGGTTTTAACTTGGATAGACCTAACCTCTGCGTTAGTTTCATCGAAGGGCACACCCCGAAGGGTGTTGGGCTTCGAATAACGGATTCCCATACTGGTAATCAGTGCTACAAATGATTTTACGCCATTAGAAACATTTTGAAGGTTTATGAGTATATGTGGGAGTAGATCTCGAGTGAGCTCGAAGGGGAGGCCTTCGAGCTATTTGAAGGGTACGTCATCAAGCCCCCCAATCGAATGTGATATATACACCTGTGGAGATATTGTTTTCGACTTCATCTTTCCATACAATCCTAGCGTAGAACTCGAATACTAGCAAACATGTAAATTCCCCGCATTAAATACGGGTCATCATTACCTTTATCCCACTTGGATCGAGATTAGATGCAATTTGAATTTTGAGATAATGAAGAGTCCAGCCTCGGTCAATGCAAACATCCCATCTATATTTGAATTTTTAATTGAAGTCCGACTCCCATCTTGTTATCCGTATTATCTAAGTCATAACACAATTACTTAACAAGAAAATAAGGTTGAAATAGTAGGCAGAGAAAGTTAGAGAGAGAAAGGTAGAGAGAACATGAGAATGGTTGATTAACTTCAATATGAAAGTTACCAACACCCTCTCCACAAGAGAAGACGGGTTTATGTAGTGTTACTAGTGACCTATGTCGCCTAGTGTAAAAGGGATGGGTCGGGCTCGGCTTTGGTTAGGCTTTTGGCCTGTAACACGTACAATATTAGATTAATTCTCGAGCCCGAATCAATTACTAGCCTATTACATACGTTACAAAGTTACATAAGACGTGAATACCAACTATATCTAGAATGACCATGACTTTCTTTGTTCGACTTAATATTTAAGGCTAACAATCTCCTCCAAATGAGCGGTCATTGAAATTACATTGTCTTTAAGCTTTTGAGGTCTTGAATCTTGGTCTTGAACTTTATTGTAGTAGACTTGTTCCTTCATGCCTCGTGATCCTTGATCTTGAGCCTTTATCATTGTCTTTTGAATTTGTCTTTTATACTGAGATTTTCAAATCTTTCCTTGTGTTTGATGAACTTGATAGTAGTAACTAGCACTTTAAGCTTCGTTTGATGGAGACCGGGACTTTCTATTCTTGAACATCCTTGAATCGCCTTGTGCTTCGGACCGACATGCTCATACTTTGCATCAATTTGAAAGCTGGTACTTCTCCTCTTGTTAGCTGACATGTTTCAAAGCTTAACAATTTTCCTTGAAATAATATTCTTCTTTCGAACATTGAGGAGAACTTTGCCATTGTATGATCTGAGCTTTCTTTATTTGTTAAAACTTTGATGCTAATTATATGTCTTTGAAGCTTAAGTATGAGCATGTGGTAATGAATATGACATATCTGGAATGAGGTAGTTACGACATCGTTTACACCTGCATGTATAAGGGTTAGCAATAAACAACATATATGGATGAATGTCTTGTTCTTTCGTCAAAGTTCAGTAACGTTAACCTCCGGTTCCGTGAGGACCGTTTCATAGTATAAATATACGAAAAAGATTTACATAGTAGTGGAAGGCAAGCGGGCAACAAGCTGCCTTAACATGTTTTCCAACTTATTGAACCTGTGTAATCAGGTTTCGATTCACGAATGAATCTCCTTAACAGGTTTTCCAGCTTAAAGTGTGGTTTATCTAAAACTGACACGTCTAGAGACGCTAACGAAGTTTTTTGACATTCCACAGCCGTTCCTATATCGAGATTCCCGTTCAAGTTAGGATAACAACGAATATAGGTGAATTATTGACGCAAACTGTGAAGTAAGCAACAATGATTTTGGGTGTTTCTCGCTAAATCAAAAAACCTGGATCACTTTGGATTTCCAGTTAGCACAATTTTGATTCTTATAGAATCTTGCAAGTCACCTGCCATAGTGATGTTTGATGTTGACACTGGAAGGATTTCCATTCGTCACTATTAAATACAAAGAATATCATTCTGGATGTTCTGGTAAGATCACAAGGATAATGCGTGAGACTCTTTAAATATCACTTGTGTTCTTATTTGTGAACAACAAGTGTTAATCATGAATTGTGTCCTAATGAAATTTATAATTTGATCTCTTGGCTTTAGACTCAATTAGTGGGCTTTGGTTTTTGTGATCGATGGGTAGAGCTGACTACCACCTTTTCAATATCAACATTCTTAGAGTGAGAAGTCAATAGAAGTCGTGTTAATCTTCGTGACAAATGAGACAAGAATCTTTTGAGAGAAACTTGAATGGCTGGGAAGGGTTGTGCATTGCATCACTGGGTCCATTATGTCTTTCTTCAATACCAGACTTCATCTTTGTGAAGACCGATAGCATATGTATTGACCTGGTTTCTGCCTAATTGTATGGAGGGCTCATTTCTTTTTACCATTAACATGACTTTTCTTTTTCATTCTTCAACCCCTTCAATGTTTACCAAGACATCCTTACTAACACCTTGTTGTGATTGTTTCAGTGTTAGCTCATGTCTTAGTCAACATTATTCCCTTTTCTCATTCTTCTCCAAATCATACATAAGAATTGTTATTTCTAACTATGGAGTGTCCCTGGGTAGACCTCTTCGGTTCTGGTTGGATCATAGGACTAATGTCTAACCTTAACCACCTTATGACTTCATAATCGTCATGAAATAGTTAGTTGTTGTGTATTTTGATCGTAACCATAAAACCTTTATTTAAAAATCAGTCAAAGTGTTTGTGATATAAATCAAAACATTTTAGCACTTTGAAAGTTTTATTTTGAGAAATACTCCCTCTACACATGTGCATTCGAAATTGTTTCGCACATGAGGGTAAGAGTTGAAGCGCAAACTCTTGAGTCATCTTAGATAACATATTAGTCACATTTTGATCACATTTTCTCCTCTTATTAAAAATAGCCAATCTCTTGATATTTTTTGGATACCAATGATTAAACTTAGGATGAGGTGTCATTTTATACACTTTTTCGGGGTCATTTAACCCCTAAAATCATGCAAATATCTCCATTTATCATGCTTAATCGTTTCTTTTTGTTGTTTTAGCATTTGGGAAGCATTTGGAGGAAATACACATGACTTGGACTCAATTTAGGAAGAAACAGGACAAGAATGCAACTCTACGAAATTTTAAACAAGCATGGTTTACAGGTTGTGGAGACGGCGTCAGGATTTCCATCTAGCGCCATCATGTTTTCAAAGCGACGACATCACAAGCTTTTGTGACGGCGTCAAAGTAGCTGACAAAGAGAAGCCCTAAGAAGATTCAGCGGGCTAACGGCGTCAGGATTAATAAGCGACGCCGTTAGAGTTGCAGGTAGGGGTGTCAAAAAAGCTGACCCGACCTAAACCCAAACCGAACCCGAACCCGAATAAGCCTATTCGGGTCAGGTCACACTGGTCAAAAATCATATTCGGGTCAATTCGGGTCAACCCGACTAACCTGTGTTCTAAATAGGGTCGGTTATCGGGTTGAAATGTTTTGGCTAACTCGGGTTCGGGTCAACCCGATTGACCCGAATAAAGATTTTTTTTAATAGATTTTCTATTTAAAAGAGTAAAAAAAAGTTTTTTTTTGTCATTTTACTAAAATTCGAGTTGACCCGACTCGAGTTGACCCAAACCCGAGTTGACCAGACTCGAACTGACCCGAACCCGAGTAACGCGAGTTCAAATAGGATCGGGTTCGCGTATGGAATTTTTACCCTCAACCCGACTTGAATTGACCCGAACCCAACGGGGTCAACCCGATTAACACCCCTAGTTGCAGGCATATATATACAACCCTTATTTTTGTAGGTTTTGTGTGGAAAAATTGTGTGGAAATCGTTAGTAAGCTTTGGAGCAGACATTTAGGTCATTTTTCAGGGTTTTTTAACCCTTATGTACTCATCATAACTTCATGTTTAATTGAAGTGAAGTTCTTTATCCCTTTTAATCATTCAATATGTCTATGTGTTGTTTGATTAATTGTTCTTCGCTTTCAATTAACATGCTTGGCTAAATCTAAATTGTGTTTGGTATTGATTGCATGAAACCTAGTTATTTTTTTTATTACTTCTTGTTAATGATGTGCGCGTTAGTCTTTAGAAAACTAGCTTTTTAATTTCAAAGCGGAGACGTCTACCCACGCAATAGTCTTCGTACTACCTTGCCATTTGGGTGGATTCTGAGTTAGATGTTTAATTTATTAGATACTTACACATTCCATTACGAGGATGACGGGTAATAAAATCGGAGAAGATAACTAGGGAGTAGTGCTTGATTAGGTAAACACATTTGTTTAACCATACGAGTTTTTCCATCACTTTATTTTCTGCAATTAGTTTAAAATTAGGAATAGTTAATTAGTTTAATCAAACCCTCTTTCAAACCCAAGATTTTACTTGCTTTCTTAAAAATATAAACACACAAAAATATTCTTCTCTCAACCTTTAGACCTTATTAACTATACAATTCGAGCCTACCCAAACTATTCCCCTAGAGAACAATAATAACCCCCTGAGTCTTGCCTATACTACATTACAACGGTTAGGTACACTACCTAGGAGGGTTGTAAAACTTCTGCGTTTGCAACATCCGCATCAAGTTTTTGGTGCCGTTGCCGGGGAATAGTCTAGGTTTCAAATTCTATCTAGCTTAGGTCTACTCACTAGATTCCTATCAAGTGAGAATTTTATTTTTCTTTTTAAGTGTAGCTTTCTTGTAGTCTATCTTTTCTTAGTTCCCTTTGTTTTGTAAACCCTTCCTTTTCGTTAACCATCATGGAAAACAGAAATCCACCCCGTACTTTAGGAGATTATTCCCGACCAAGCCACGAGGGCTTTGAGCTCCCCGACGGGAATAATGTGGTGCCTCTATGATCCGACACCATCGGATTGATGCAAAACGGATGTTCATTCCACGGACTTCGATTCGAGGATCCAAATCAACATCTTAAGTATTTTCTAAAAATTGTGGACTCACTTAACCTTAATGTTGAAAATAGGGAAAGAACGCAACTGCGTTTATTTCAATTTTCGCTCTGTGATCAAGCTAGAAATTGGCTTGAATGTCTTCCCGCGGGATCCATCGCTACTTGGGAGGATCTCACTATCCGTTTCCTTGCTCAGTTTTTCCCACCAGGAAGAACTGTCAAACTCTGAAGTGACATCTAGATGTTCCGAAAACATCAAGGTGAAGCTCTTTCCGAAGCATGGACTCGTTTCAAGGATTTACTTCAAAAAGTCCCTCATCCTGGTATCGATCTTTGGCTCCAAGTCCAAATCTTCTATGACCATGTCAATCCTACCACAAGGTGCACCATCGATCAATCAGTCGGTGGTAAGCTACATGACAAAAACGCCGAGGAATCTTGGGCACTTATAGAGGACCTCACCCTCTATGACAACGAAAGTTGGAATGACCCAAGAGATTTTGCTAAACCGGTCAAGGCAATCTCTTTGCCTTATGATGTCCCAAATGCATCTGACCGTCGTCTCATTGAGCTTTAAAATCAAGTCCAACGCTTGATGGAAGCTCATCTCGCTCCTAAACCATCCGTTCAAGTGAACAAAATCGCTTCTTCATGTGAGACTTGTAGTGGTCCCTACGACACTCAAAATTGCATGGAAAATATGCATCCTCGCATATCAATGAAGCAAGATGTAATTGGCTCACTTTTAAACCCGAGCAAAATAATCTTAGTGACACTTATAATCCATCATGGAAATGTCACCAAAACCTTAGGTGGAGGCAACCTCAAAATTCTCAAAACAATTTTTCAAACCCACTTAATCGTTTTCAATTAAACGGTTCATTCCCAAATCTCCCCTTCAACAATAATCCTCAAAGTTTTAAAAATTAATCAAATATCGAAGGATTGGTGTCTAATTTTATGGCATCTCAAGACGCTAGGCTATCTAAGTTTGAAGCCGATTTCAAACAACAACAAAGCAAGATGACCAATAAAATTGACACATTCTTGAAGGCCATTAATGACCGAATGATGGAAGCACTCTCAAGTGATACGGTTAAGAACCATAAATTGAAGTTAACCCCACCTATTCGGTTTCGTCTGCTCGTTCTTACTCGATGTAAGATCCCCAAAGATCATCTCATCCCCTTAATTCGGTCAATGTTATTAATATGTGTTTCAAACCAACAAATGATTTTCAAAAAGACCAACTACAAGTAAAAACTCTAACGGTTAATAAAATTGGAACACCAAAACCAAAAGAACCCGAAAAAGCTCTAGAAGATGAATTTAAGGATTTGCATCTTAAGTTACTGGTTCTTGAATTTCTAGCTCATGCTCCAATGTACAATGCAATTTTGGATAAATATGTAGAGAGTTTAGAGTTAGGAAAAAATAGGTATGCATTCATTCAAGGCGAAATGCCAAAGAAAATGAAAGATCCCGGATTATTCACCTTACCTTGTAGACTAGGAGACTCCAATACTTTTGATACCTTAGCTGATTTAGGTTCTTGTGTGAATTTAATCCCATTATATCTCTTCAAAAAGATTAAAATTAGATTATTAGAAGAGACCGAAAATGTCCTAGGGTTAGCGGATGGAACTAAGTCGTATCCCGTAGGAATTGTAAGGAATGTAGAGGTTCACTTAGGAAAGTTAAAACTTTTGGAGGAATTTTATGTCATTGATATGGAAAAAGACCCTACGTGCCCTTTACTTGTAGGAAGATGACTTTTAGCAACCGCTAGTGCAGTAATAAATTGTAAGAAAGCCAAAATAGTGGTAGGAGAAGGAATTACTAGGTCAATATTTAGAGTTAAAGAAATCGATCTAGGTGTTGAGGATGTGCCCCATTAGACTACCCTAGGAAAACAAAAGTCTTATGAACCACGACCTAGTATGGATGGGATAGGTGCCCGACCCCTTACTTTGCAAAAAATACTTTATGAATTATCATTTGCCCGAAGAATGGGAAATTGCTAGGGATGACGAACTCAACCTCTTTAAGGATGTCTTAGTATTTAGAAAGATGGTAGAATTCCTAGGAACTATACCTATCAATTTAAAGAGAAATATGTGGGAGTCAAAAGAGTTGATAGAAAAGAAAATAGATTGGAATAAGCCACCAAAAGAAGGAGATGGTGCATGGCACATTAAGATTGAATTGATTGACCCCGATGGAAAGAAATTCAATAAAACCTTTCAATCAATTCCCATAACTAGGAAACTATCTGAGAAGGAGAATCCAAGCGAGATCATCGACTTGGAACATTTTCATGATTCCTAGGAGTATGACTCCGAGTCTAGCTAGAAGACTCGTAAATAAAGAAAATCGCTTATTGGGAGGCAACCCAATCTTTTATTTCATTCATTTTATGAGTGTCATGTGTTTTTATCTTTATTATTTGTTTTTATATGTTTGAATTATATATGTGATCATGCTTTGTTTTATATTTAACATCGTCTTAATTGCAACCAAATGTATTTTACATAAAATAAGTGTAGGGGAAATTATCCGATTTCTAAGAACCAAAATTTTTCAAACATATAAAATAAATAACTTTAGTTTAATTCACATTTTATGTTTTGTTTGTTTGTTTTGAGTCATATGTTTGTACTAACTGTTTTTGTGGTTTATGCAGAGTATTTTTACATGAAATAATTAATGGGTTATTTTTGCAGAAATTTTTCCGGAAAACGAAATTATAAAACTTCACAGTGGGTGGAGACGGCGTCAGGATTTAATCCTGTCGTTGTCACCATTGTAGCTACAGGAAATTTCGTATTTTTTTGAATTTTTGAAATGTTTTTTTTGTAGAATTTCTAGAATTTGTATTTTTCCTAATTCTTGCAGAAAACCACGATTACATTAGTACATACATCCTATCTTTATTGCTTTCATAGGGGTCTAGTACTTAATCAATAAGGGTTATATATCATTTACCGCCAAATTTTACGCTTGGTATAGTTGTTTTTTTGTCTTTAATTTTCAGGTTATATTAAATGAGGAGAGTCCGGAAGTTCTTTGGATTTTCATTTGGACGATTCTTATCTTGTTTCTTCTCCACTATTAAGCAAAAACAGGGGAGTATTAGTTTCTCTCGCTTTTCTTATTTTCCCTTTATTCGTTTTCGGGTACTCATAGAACATTGGGGACAATGTTCAAAATAAGTATAGGGGGAAATAAAAGCCTTAGAAACTATTCCTTCAATTGCATTTGCTTTGTCCTTAAAATGATGTGTAATATACCAAAACATAGTTTAGGACGGTAATTTTAGCCCAAATTTAAAATTCATTATGGCATATATCGGTGAAACTGTAGTATTAGAAGCGTCTCATGGATATGATTTATATTACTAGCACAAAAACTCTACCACTCAAAAAATCAACCCCAAAAATGTGAGGTTCGCCCCTAGATCTTTAGGAATAAAAGCATTTATTTTAATGCTTATGAGAGTGTACCGGTAGTATTATAAATTCTAGAACTTGCTTTAACGATTCATCCCGAGTCTGATAGTGAGATCGCATTCGTGTGATTAGGATTTACTAAGTGAAAAGAGGCATTAGGATAAACACCTGTTTTTAGCCTGTATTTGTTACGGTTATGATGGTCTCCTCGATTATATAACTACCCCCACACCCTTGCTTTGCTCTCATTTTTAGTGTGAGATACCCCTAGTACACCCCTTTGAGCCTACCTTTTTTATTTTCTTCTGTTAAGTTTTTTCGGAACGACCGAAAAGGGATTTCTTTGGATTAAGAAATTCCTAAATAGACTATTCTGGAGTATTTAGTAGTTGAAATTTGTTTACACCCTACCAAAATGTTATACCAAAATCTCCTTAGCCTTCTTTATATGTACCCGTTTTTAGTACATTGTTGTTATTACATTTGTTTAACCCTAGTTAATTATTTACTTGAGTACATGGTTGCTAAGTCTAGTCATTATTAGTGTATATAGTTTTGGGACAATTAGGATTCATGGTAGTTTTTATTATATGGAGAAATGGGGAAGAAAAGTTAAGTCATTACCCTCATATTTGTCCAATATTTTCCATGTTTTATTGATCCTCCTCATTCGGGTCATTAGTTAGTTTACTATTGAGTTGTCATAAAACTCAAGTGTAGGGGTGCAATTATAAACCCCAGGTCATGTATATTATTTATGTTTCAGTAGATGGCAGGGCAAAAGTATATAAAAAATAAAAATAGAAAATAGAAAAATGAAAAAAGAAAAAAAATATGTTATAAAAATACAGGTTGCCATCTTGCTATTGTTTATGTTTAAGAAAAAGAAAGAGTTTGATGTAGAGTTGTATATATTTGTCCTAGTTTTGTCGAGTCTTGGCTTAGAAACGCCTTTTACATGTATTCTTGTCGATAATTAACTTGCCACCAGCCAAAATTCCCCCAAATATCCTCAACCGTGTTTCCTTTACCCTACACCTAACACATCGCAACCCTTTAAAGACCTCTTTGATAGTAATTCCTAGGTGCTTACGCCAAAGTGGTGGAGGTTTTGATCCTTTATCAAGCTTATGGTAATTTATATACTATAACATGTGAGTTTTTGGGCTGGAAAATCACTGTGTAGTTTAATTTGTGACGGGTGTTAGGAAAAAGGACTATGGGTGTAATTGGGTTTAAGGTATAGGGGGTGAAGGGTTATGGGAGTTGACAGTTTAAGCCCTTGAAGTTGACATATGTTTGCATCGTTAGTCCTTTTAGACTAACAATGTTAGTCCTTAAGGACTAACGGTGTAAGGTGTAAAGGGGAAGTGGGCTTAACAGAGTTAAGTGTTGGATTGGGCCACCTTGGTTATGGGCCAATTTAAATAAAAAAAAATGGAAAAATGGGCCAAGATTTAATTTAAGGGGTTTTGGGCTTCGTCTTTGACTGTTGACTTTTTGGGGTTGACTTTGTGGTTGACTTTTTGACTTTGGCTTTTTCACGCGTTTCTATTCCATGCTCGGTTTTATCGTTTTTGGCTTCGTTTTTCGTCCTTTTGTCGGATATCCGTTTCCTGCACAATATAAGTGAAAACATACAAATACAATGTATTTTTGATACATTTTTGGTCATTTAAGTCCGGTTTTAATGGAGAATTGTATGTGTAATTAAGCACATACCAAAATATATAACATAAGGTATTTTTTTTAAATATATATTTTCTTAATTTAAGTATATATGGCCGCCCCCCTTCTCCCCTTTATTTAGTATGATATCTTTGTTTTTTTACAAAACCTATTTTAAGTAATAAGTGTAAAAAGATTAAGGCAAATCTTTTGAAATCTTCTAAAAGAATAGGAAATTTTTGTCCCCCTCTCCTCTCTATATATATGGCCGGATCTCTCCCCTATCCCTCGTCATTCTCTCTCAAAAATTTTACTCCAAAACTTGTGTTCATCCATAGAATTTGCTATAAGAAGAAGGTGGTGTAGTAATTGCTGATTTTGGTAGTGTTTTTCAAGCCTTAGTGATTTTTGGTATGATTCTTGGCTATAGTTTTTTGGTGTTCTTGTTCTTGTGATCCTCTCCATTCTGGATTCTCTAAGGTATTCCATGTTCTTTTGAATTCATTCCTTGTGTCACCATGATTATACATAAGTTTTGCATAAAATCATAAAATCATAAAATGGAAACATGTGTAATAATCTTGTAAAATTCTTTATGATTAAACCTAAAATAATCTTGTTAAAATCATGTTATGAAACCCTAGATAATCATTAATGATGTTTTAATGAAAACCTACAAGATTAGAAACCCTAGGATATGTTTTTATGAAGAAAATTGGTAAGAATTAGGGTTTATATATCTTTATGTTTCGGTCCAGAATTTTAGGTCTTGTTGGTCGGGGTATAACTTGGTGATAAAAACGAGTTTTGGCCTGATTCTTGAGCCTAAAGTTAAATTCAAAGAGTTTAGTTTCTGGAAAATCCGGGCTCATGTCCATTGTAGGTCGGGAAAGTCGATTTTTAATTTTTATAAGATTAAGTGTCGAATCTGGAATTTCTATCCAAAAAATTCAGTAGTAGTATTTGAATTTTAATTCTCAAACCGTAAGGAGTTAGCCTTTAAAATTCGAACTGGTAAATCTTCATGATATTAGATACATCCATAATTGTTTTTAGAATTTTCTGAGTTGTCTAAGTAGGGTTTTTACGCGTGAACTTTTCGAAAGTACCAACAGGTCATTTTCTAGATCAGTTTTAGTAACGATGGTTAAAGTGGTATTTATACATGGAAATAAAATAAATCAAAATTCATGGGCATACTAGACACATGTGGGAACCTCTGTGATTTTTGGTAGAATTTTAGGATGTCATTTAATGGATCTATAAAATTGGAAACCAACTCTTAAAAAGTTTACAGATTCTAAAAATTAAGAAAACCCTAATTAGGTTTCATTAAGTGCTATAAGTAGTAAAATTTATCAATGAACATATAAAATAAGATATAAAATGATATGTAATCATGGATTTTCGGTGAAGAGGGAGTGATCTCTTGTCTTTGTGTTCTTTCTCTCTATTGCATGTTTGTTAAGGTATAGATATTCCGTCTTTTTAGTAAGGACATCTCATGACTTGATTCTCCTTTGTTTTAACTACTTTGATTAATTTGATATTCCATCTGATTTGCTATCCGTACTCATGACTCATTGACATTCGTTAATATTCTGTTTGATTTGATATTCAAATTCATGATTCCTTTGATCTTTGTTTGAATATGATATTAGATCCGTTATCTTGATTGAATTATTGGTAACTTGTTCAGTTTGCGTAAATCTTTGCCTGAGCTATTTGAACTAGTCATGGAGGTACCATGACCATGTCATTGATGCACCAATGGCATGACACTATCTGTGGCGGTGTGATTGGTCCATGGCGTTCCCTTTTGAATGATGGCCTTTGATTATTATTAGCTTACATATGTATGTATACTAGTCATAGTACTTGTGTATATGGATATGACTTTGTTTTGCAGGGAGCGTATGGATGCATCCTAGGTACTTTGTTCCGTTCAGTTCAGGTGAATGGTTGTGTGTGTGCTATACACCCCATATTACATTTGGTACATCAGGAGTTGTAAATCCTGTATACAACTTATTATGTGGCTATATGATTATAATGGATCTATAAAATTGGAAACCAACTCTTAAGTGGGCTTCCTAGGCCAGGCTTGATATCTAACGAGCTTTAAAGCCCGTAACTAAGGCCCGTTTAGTTTCTAGAATTCCCGTGAGCATACACTAGACAAATACAAGGTTCGGGAGTCTTAATGACCATCACTTCACATAATACTAGGTCTAACAATCTCCCCCTAAGGGGTGGTCATTGCATAAGGCTTCACTTCTTGTTTCGTTCTTTAGTCTTGGAACCTTGTTATCTTGGGAATTCTTTTGTATTTCCTTTTGCATGCTTGTGATCATTGATCTTGACCTTTAACTTGATATACTTTGACAAAATACTGATATCGTGGTCTTTGGCCTTGATTTGTCTTGACTGTTGAGATCTCTAAATCTTTATCCTTGAATCTTTATTCTGCCTTGCGATCTTGTGTCTCCACTCTCATGCTCATTGTCTTGAAAACTTGCTAATGATCTCCCTCAACATGTTCTTTGGCATGATTACTAGAACTACATTAGTAATCTTGTCGATGATGTTCTTTTGAGGAAGTGCTTGTACATCAGAGATTGCGGAAGACTTAGAAACATGTACTTGAGCTTTCATCATGAATTCATTTCTATGGAGCATGAGCATGAGGTCTTGAATCTTGACTCAAGTGGAATGAGGTGGCAACGCTGTCACTTATACCTGAAAATTAATGTGAGTGATAAACAACAGGTATGGACGAATATGGCTTTGTCATTCGACTTCAGTTCGGTTACATTAACCTCCAGTTCTGTGAGGACCATTTTACAGTATGACTACTATACCTGTGATCAGGTAGATTCAATTTAAAAGAATCTCCTTGACAAGTTTTCCAGCTCAAAGTGTTAGATCCTCTAACGCGATTGCATTAGATTCACTGTACTTGCTTGTTCTCATTACCGGAGTATCTCAAACTAGACAACACGGTAAGAGTGAATCAATTAGTTACTTTCTGACTGATTGAGTCATCAATTCATATACTGGACCATTACTGATATCCAGTTGACACAAGCTTAATTCAAATAGAATCTCGCAAGCCACCTACCAAGAGCTTGTTTGATGTTGACTTAAGCGGGATTTCTATCGTCATTGTGAATACTAAAGAGCATCACTCTGATGTTCTGGCAGTATCACAAGGATAATGCGTAGGACTCTTTGATACCAAATGTTGTATAATGATGTACGATATTTTGTATATTGGAATTTGTGTCCTAGTGAGATTTTTGATGGATCTTGTTGGCTCTAGACTCTATAAGTGCACATTTGTTATTTGGTAAACGGAGGCTGGAGCAGACTGCCACCTTTTCAATATCAACGATCTCGGAATGAGAAAGCCGATAGAAACGTGTTGATCTTCGTGAAAAATGAAACAGAAATCTTTTAAGAGATTCTGAGTGGCAAGGGAAGGTTGTGCATTGCATCACTGGGTCCATGATGCCAATCTTCAATATCAGAATCATCTTTGTGATTACTGATAGATTATGTATTGACCCGGTTTCTGCCTAACCGAGGTTTAGCAGTACAACGTTCTTCTGGGTTTAGGTCAAAAAGGATACCCGTCGTGCCTCCTCCCTCCAGTGACATTATGTGGGAGAACTTATCCAGGCAAGGCATGTCTTGGGGTTACTGGAGTTGTTTCACTTGGGTTCGACTGGGAATATGGCCATGGGATTGCCCTAAGAATGGTGAAACGATGGTAGGGGGGAAAATAGGAACGACAATCAACTGCTGCGAAGGGTGTGAGTATTTTCTTCGACCAAGGATCAGGGAGCTAACTCTTTAGGTACCATTTCGGGAACTCTCTTATTGAATGGTCATGCTGTTTTGTCTTAGTTGATTACGGGTTGCAAACATTCATGTAGTTTCGGTTCATTTGTAATCACTTAGCATCTCCCTTTACGTACTTAATTATACCTTATCGATATCTACGCCTATGAAAAGTCTGGTGATCATTGACCACGAATATCAGAACTGTCCGCTTCGATTTGATGATAAGATTCGTTCTGCTAATCTGTTTCCTCTGGATATGAATGATTTTGATATTAAATTCTGGGCATGGGTTGGTTGACTGAACATCGCGCCACTATCGTTTGTCATACCAATCGTGTCATCTTTGGTGATCTGGATAACCCTGAATTCATCTACCTATTTCAATTTCGAGGACGAAATTTTCTTTTTAGAGGGGAAGAGTTGTAAAACCCAAAAATTTGGTTTACATTTTTATTTCACCATTTTGAATATAACCTAAGTTTGAATAATAAGTCTTTAACATTAAAAATCTTAGGTTATAATTATTTGTGTATTATAAATACATAACATAAGGTATTTGTTTATATATATATATATATATATATATATATATGTATATATATTATATATTTATATTATATTATATATATATAGTATATATATTATTATATATATATATATTTTATTTTTTTATTTTAAGTATGTATGGCCGCCCCCCCTCTTTTATTTGTATGATATCTTTATTTTTTTACAAAACCTATTTTAAGTATTAAGTGTAAAAGGATCTAGTAGAAATATTGTTAATCTTCTAATAAGAATAGAAATTTTTGTCCCCCTCTCCTTTCCATATATATGGCCGGATCTCTCCCCTCTCCCTCACCATTCTCTCTCCAAAATATTTACTCCAAAACTTGTGTTCATCCATAGAATTTGCTATAAGAAGAGTGGTGTAGTAATTGATGATTCGGGTAGAGTTATTCAAGCATTGGTGTGTTTGGGGTTGATTGTTGATTCTTGATCCTTGTGTTTTCTTTTGTGATCCTCTCCATTCTTGATTCTATAAGGTATTCCATGTTCTTTTGAGTGATTCTTGTTGTCACCAGATTCATAATAAGTTTTACATTAAAATCATAGTAGAATTGTAAAAGAAAACATGGTCTTGTTAAAATCATGATATGAAACCCTAGATAATCATTAATGATGTTTTAATGAAAACCTACAAGATTAGAAACCATATGACATGTTTTTATGAAGAGGATTGGTAAAAATTAGGGTTTATATGTCTTTACGTTTCTGTCCAGAATTTTGGGTCGTGTTGATCGGGGTATAACTTGGTGATAAAAATGAGTTTTGACATGATTCTTGAGCCTAAAGTTAAATTCAAAGAGTCTAGTTTCTGGAAAAGTCGGGCTCATGTCAATTGGAGGTCGGGAAGGTCAATTTTTAATTTTTATAAGATTAAGTGTCGAATCTGGAATTTCTATCCGAAAAATTCAGTAGTAGTATTTGATTTTTAATTCTCAAACCGTAAGGAGTTGGCCTTTAAAATTCGAACTGGTAAATCTTCATGATATTAGCTACATCCATGATTTTTTTCAGAATTTTCTGAGTTGTCTAAGTAGGGTTTTTACGCGTGAACTTTTCGAAAGTACCAGCAGGTCATTTTCTGGATCAGTTTTGGTAACGATGGTTAAAGGGGTATTTATACATGGAAATAAAATCAACCAAAATTCATGGGCATACTAGACACATGTGGGAACCTTTGTGATTTTTGGTAGATTTTTAGGAGGTCGTTTAATAGGTCTATAAAATTCGAAACCAATCCTTAAAAAGTTCATAGATTCTGAAAATTAAGAAAACCCTAATTAGGTTTCATTAAGTGCTATAAGTAGTAAGATTTAGCAGTGAACATATAAAATAAGATATATAATGATATGTAATCATGGATTCTTGTAGATTCGGTGAAGAGGGAGTGATCTCTTGTCTTTGTGTTCTTTCTCTCCGTTGCGTGTTTGTTAAGGTACAGATATTCTGTCCTTTTAGTAAGGACACCTCATGACTTGATTCTCATTTGTTTTAGCTACTTTGATTTGTTTGATATTCCGTCTGATTTGCTATTCGTACTCATTGACTCATTGATATTCATTGATATTCTTTTTTGATTTGATATTCGCATTCGTGATTCCTTTGATCTTTGTTTGAATATGATATTAGATCCGTTATCTTGATTGAATTATTGGTAACTTATTCAGTTTGCTTAAATCTTTGCCCGAGCTATTTGAACTAGTCATGGAGGAACCATGACCATTTCATTGATGCACCAATGGCATGACACAGTCTGTGGCGGTGTGATTAGTCCATGGCGTTCCCTTTTGAATGATGGCCTTTAATTATTATTAGCTTACATATGTATGTATACTCGTCATTGTACTTGTGTATATGGATATGACTTTGTTTTGTAGGGAGCGTATGGATGCATCCTAGGTACTTTGTTCCATTCAGTTCAGGTGAATGGTTGTGTGTGTGCTATACACCCCATATCACATTTGGTACATCAGGAGTTGAAAATCATGTGTACAACTTATTATGTGGCATATGATTATATTTGTTTAGGGTCTATTCATGTATCATGTTTAGACATTTATCTGAGCTCGTGGGCATTTCTTTGTTGTTCTTGATTCTTATTCATTTGATTCATATTTCCTATGATATTTGTTTAGCAGGTTCTCGAAATTCATTTCATTCATTATTTTGTCTTATTACCTTTTTATTATTATATCTGTTCACTGAGCGTTAGCTCAGCCGCATTTTCTTTTCCTGCGGCAGGTAATAAGCGAGAAGCTGGGATTTGAGTGTTGAGAGTAGGAAGCTTTTAGAGGACCGACCCTTGATGGATTTCCTTTGTTTGGATTTATGTTTAAGACTTATTTCGTTTGAAGATCTCTTTTCATTTAGACTTTGTTGGAATTTAATACTTTTGGAAGTCATTTTGTTACATGACTTAGTATTTTTATTTAATAAAGTCTTCCGCTTGCGTTTATATGTTCTGATATGACACCATAATGTGACTCTTAGTCTCTTTATCGGAGCAGGATGTTACACAAAGAAGAAGGGAAAACCCTATAAGAAGCTTACTACACGCAATTTGGTGGACCTTTTCAAGGAGGGGGATATAGAGCAGTAGCTCCAGGATTCTATCAAACGAACAATGCGAATCCTTCGTACCAAGAACGAAGGCAATCTATGGAAGATACCCTGAGCAAATTCATGAGTGAATCAGTAAAGAGACACGAAGAAAACTCCAATTTGATTAAAGAAATCCGAGCTTCGACGGATGCTGCCATTCGAAACCAAGGAGCATCTATTAAAACTTTGGAAATCCAAATTGGGCAAATGAGCAAGGTACTACAGGAAAGAGGATTTGGAAGTCTACCTATCTCTACTGAAGCAAACCCAAGAGATCAAGTCAAGTCGATTTCAACTACTATTGAAGCTGATTCATACCCGATACGCCGTATTGGATCTTCCCAATACGCTGTATCCACTGGACAGAACCGTACACTGATTTACGAGACAAGACAAACGAAGATTCCATTTCCAAGTCGTTTGAATGGTTACTACTGTGAAGAAAAGAAGGGATCATATGGACCACAATTCTTGGAAGCTTACTCTGAAGCTTCACATATCAATAATTCCATACCCAGAAAGGAGAAAGACCCAGGGAGTTTCACTTTACCTTGCTTTATTAATAATGTATGCTTTGATAATGCCCTTGTTGACTTAGGAGCTAGCGTTAGTGTTATGCCTCTCTCGACCTACCTTAACTTAGGATTAGGCAAATTAGCTCACACTAAGTTAACAGTTGAATTAGCAGACAGGACTGTGAAATATCCAAAAGGAATAGCTGAAAACGTACTAGTAGGAATTGGTAAATTTACTTTCCCCATAGACTTTATAATTCTAGATATGCCCGAGGATATCAAAGTGCCCTTGATCCTCGGAAGACCATTTTTGTCTACCGCCCGTGCTAAGATTGATGTTTACAAAAGAAAGATTACTTTAAGGGTCGGGGAAGAAAGGATTGTTTTCACAAGTGTTAAACCTACTAGTAGTTTAATTAAGAGGGTCTACATGCTAAGTTTGAGATAAAGAATAGAACTTGATTTATTATCTAGGCTTATGGGGGAGACTTTGGTGTTAAATAGATCATTAGACCCTTTCTTTGAGGATTACATTGAATTAAATGATCTAAATAAACCATTTGAGCTTAGGAGAAATCAAGGTGATGATTTAATATCCACCATTGAGGAAGGTGAGGTAATTGAGGAATTTAGAACTAGGGATGATGAACTTGATGCTGGAATTGATGATTACCCTAATTATTGCGACTATGATAAGAAGATCCATATAGATTGTTCTCACAACTTAAAGTTTTCATGCATGATAGGATTTTGATTTACGCACGCTAACTTTTTCCCATTATTGTATGTCAATGTGATGTCCAAAAAGTTTCAGAATTCTATAATGAAAGAGAAGATGGTGTACAAAGGGAATAATGTTATAGGAGCTTTAATGAATGTGCCTATTTTTGTTTGAACCTTTTTTGTTGTGACATATTTTGCAGTTTTAGAAAATATGGATGCTTATCGTGATGAAGAAATGGGCAATGTTATTTTTGGTGAACTCTTTTTGAGAGAAGTTGAAATTAAAACAAGACGGTTCGAAGGGATGATTACCATTTACAATGGTAATGATGAAGTAACTTACCAAATGGTGCGATCACATGAAAGTATAACGGTTACTCAAATGATGCGATCGACATCCAGAGGTGTTATACGCCACGCTAATGTCAGAAGCTACACAAGAGTTCCACCGATTACAAAGGATAAGTAAAAGAATGATAAGAGTGAATGGAGATCTGACATCCATACTCCAAAGGATAGCTTAAGGGTGTTCTATAAAGGTTGTATGTAAATTGTTAGGACCCGATTACATTCGATATTGTCTCGCGAAGAAGGAAGGGAATGGCTCACCACTCAGCTGGCACATTTAGCGATGGCATGTAGATGGATAGTGGAGAGCTAAAGGAAAGTCTAACGTTAATGGGTACTTTGTTGTAGATGAAAGTAGTTGCTTTCACACTAGGGGGGGACGGACAAAACCTGGATTGTTTATTTAATTTTATCGTTGTCTGTTCTTCTAGATCATTCAATACGGCGTATGTGCTTCTTTAACCCATACGGTCGTATGATTGTCTGTGAGGTTACTGTCTGATTAGTTTGTGTTTATGCTTTTTTTAGAAAAAAATTATTTTCGATGTTCTGGCAATGCGTGGTATTCATGCACCATGATACGCGTCTATTCCCAAAAAGCACTGACCTCTATTTTGTTTTGTTTAGTTTAGTTTAAATTAACCGTATGTACCAAGATAGGAATACACGTTTTTTTCCTATGTTTTATACAGGACCTCGTGAAAGAAATGTAGACGAATATTGGTGGAGAATTTACAAATCTGGAGATCTTGAAGTGTTGGAGTCTTGAAAAGTATTTCAAGGTGGTTGTGTCTAACACACAATGCGTAATAAGATGACGTCAAAGCATGGAGAATCTACCAGGAGAGAAATATCAGGGAGTGTCTCGTATGTGCTTATTCTGTTATTAATTCCCGTATTTATTGTTTTTATCTATACAACGAGGACGCTTATTCAAGTGTGGGGGGTGTTGGTGGAGGGGGTATTTTTTTGTATTGAGTGGGTGTTTGGTATTTATTATGGCATATGTGCCTTCTGTTTTGTGTGTTTTGTGCTTTTGATCGTTTTGTGTGAGTTTTTCGGGTGGATTTTGAGTTCGTTTAAGTTGTCCTTAAATTTTTCTTCACTTAAAAATGACTTTATATTTATG
The DNA here is from genome assembly GCA_026074375.1 of Tanacetum coccineum. NCBI lineage: Eukaryota > Viridiplantae > Streptophyta > Magnoliopsida > Asterales > Asteraceae > Tanacetum > Tanacetum coccineum. The sequence continues at coordinate 27,898 of BQNB010032561.1, read as the reverse complement.
CTTAGAAGTGTTAAAAAAATATCAAGAAGAGTAGTTTGACGTTTTTGTGAAATTACTTGATTCAAAAACCCGTAATACATATAAGACTTGTTAGTATTATGAGGAATTTAACCTTGGATCCTGGTTTCCAATATGTTACACCAAATTACACAAAATATGAGTGTGGTCTGGTGATGGTTGTAGGACTTTAGATACGCCCTTGGCTTGGTTGATCTATTCGAGACCGCAGTGATAAGTTACTATGGATTTAGATGGAAAGTACTTTTTTAAACTGGTGAATTTTTGGTTTACACCCCAAATCGCCTTTACATGTTGTTTTAAACTAACTTCACCGGTTAGTTAGTATCCCTATATAACCGCTGTTTGTGTTACTCTCATTTAAGTGTAAGATACCCCGTAGAATAGAACCAGTAGAGAGTCCAATCCTTGTGTGATACTACACTCTGAATTATTTGGTTCGTTGTTACGACAGGGTGATGTACACCTTAGATCCTACCTGTTAGATTAAGTTTGAGTTTGTTGTATTGTTTGCTAGTTGCGTAAAGTGGTGAAAGTTTGTATTTCCTAGGTATTTTCTTTAGTCTGTTGTGGTCGATATTTGATGTATGGTTGGAAAAGGAAATTTGCAGACATAGCAAATGAGATTGGTTGTTATTATTAAACATCAATCAAAGCACGTGCCGTCCTCAAAAAGGGTCTCCCAAGAATTAAAGGAACCCGAGGATCAACAACATAATCAACGACTATGAAGTCGGCCGGAAAATGGAACTTTCCTAATTTTACAAAGAAATCTTCGGCAATACCGGATGGACTAGTAGTCGATCGGTCTGCAAGTTCAAGAATCATTTGAGTAGGAGTAAGTTCGGGGAGTGAGAGCTTCTTCCATATGGAAATAGGCATCAAGTTGATGCTTGCACCAAGATCGGCCAAGGCTAAGCATCCAACTATCTCCGGAAAATCACATGGAATAAGAAACTTACCGGGGTCTCCAAGTTTTTCGGGCAACTTTTTTAGGATAACCGCCGAACAATTCTCATTTACCGGTGTTTTAGCTAAGTTAAAAAAACTTTCTTTGTTATTAAGAAGACTTTTAAACATTGAAGCAAATTTTGGCATATGTAGAAGAGCATCCGCGAAACTGAGCTCAAAATGTAATTCCTTAAACATTTCAACAAATTTTGAAGCTAGATTATCATCTTTTTCACGGAGCTTCTGTTTGTTAGCTCTTGAAGGATAAGGTATAAACGGTTTAGGCTTAGGAGTAACAACGGGCTCATCAATTGGAGCTTGAATTTGGACTACCGAAGGTTGGATGTTTTCGGTACTCGGTTGCATCGTATCCTTTGTCACCTCGGGTTCCTGTTCCACCACCTTAGGAAGAGGAGAGAGAGGAGGTGGAATTGGAGGTCTATCATAAGAAATACTACTTCGGGTGGTGATTTATTTCAAGTCACCTCTTGGGTTAGCAACAGTTGTAACACCTCCAAAAATGGGTCGCAGCGGAATATGTTTCCGGGAGCGTTACTTCATAGTACAATTGCACCAGTCAGAAGAGAACGACCTCTAAGTGTCGTTTGAAAAGTATTCTTGAAAAGTTTGGACTCCAATGTTCCTTAAATAGGCTAAGCATCTATTTCACCTGAGAAAAACATGCTTAAAAGGGTCAACATAAAGTTGGTGAGTTTATAGGTTTTCGTAAGTATAATTGTAAATCCCAAAACTATATATATAGGACTACCGTGTTACAAATTTCGCCCATACAAGACTCGCAACTCATAAACCAACATATATAGGTTTCCTTATATAAAATCCCAAAAAGTTTCAAGTATATATTGTAATGAAGCACAATATGATTATCACAACAAGTTTCAAGTATATATTGTAATGAGCACAATATGTCAAAATGTTTCAAGTATATATTGTAATGAGCACAATATATCAAAGTGTTTCAAGTACATATTGTAATGAGCACAATATATCAAAATGTTTCAAGTATATATTGCCACTTTATTCACGGCAATGTAAAGAGTCATATGTGTATAAAACAATGATTACGATTACTCTAAGTTCATGGAACTGCTACGTAGACTCATTATAAGTATGCCACTTTATTCAAGGCATCGTAAGGTTCAGATTCATTAGTATGTCGTGTTGTGCTCCGACAATGTTATAACGTTCGTTAGTTCGATCTCGAACTAGTGATAGCTATTACCACCGGCGGCGACATTTAAAGAATCTTGATCGGTTGTGGTTAAAGCATTTTAAAACGTATCAAGTTGATGCAATTTTGTAAAACCGTGATGTCAAAAGATTACCACCGGCGGCGACATTTAAAGAATCTTGATCGGTTGTGGCTAAAGCATTTTAAAACGTATCAAGTTGATGCAATTTTGTAAAACCGTGATGTGGGCATGCACGAAGGAGATCCTTAAAACGGTCCCATGCCTCACTAAACGTTTCCTCAAACTTTTGTTGAAAATTTGTGATTTCATTTCGGAGATTTGTAGTTTTGGAAGGAGGAAAGAATTGGTTAATAAAATTGGAAACAAGATCTTCCCAAGTAAGAATAGACAAGAGGAGGTTCTTTTTCGAGGCCAAATACGGGCTGACCCCTAGATAGAAAATGGAAGAAGGCATAAAGCTTAATCGACGAATTAGGCACATTCTTTATACTTAACGTGGAAAGTAATCTTGTTACAACAACGAATGTGACATAGCTGAGGATCTTCTTTCTTAAATTGTTAAAAATTGTTTTGAAGTTACAAAGATTTAGAGTCCATATTTAAGCTTTAAATTTCCGCGAGAATAGCGGGAAATTTAGATAAGCATCTCCGTATCACTCGGTGGGTTCTTGGAGTAATTCCGGCATAGTACGTTGATCGGCCCATCGTAACTTCGGAAGTCTCTTCAAGACGATACGGTTCGGACTCTTTGTTGGAAACGTCTACGATTCCGATCGGTTTCGGGGTCGTGTAAGATTAGACAATTGAAATTGATGAAGAGCGGGTGCCGCATGCACTAAAAATAAAATAAGAGAAAAAAAAGAAAAAATATTTTTGTATCGATAATCGAACAAGTGTACGGTAGCACTCCTAGAAAACGCACAAAGAGCGGAGGAGCGGGTAAGCGCTGTAACGTTTTAAGTTACTTCTCTATTTCGCGGTCGGAGTTCGTAGGATCAACCCTCATTGTACAACTATCTTAAAGTTTGTAATCTAAAGTGAGACTCTATTTCACAAGTGACACAACGGTTGTTTTTGTTGTTTTTTTTGGTTTTTTAAATACTTTAGGAAAAGTATTTTTTTCTAATAAATCTACGAAAATAAATCGAGAAAATAAAATATTTTTTTGTATTTTTTAGATTTTATATTAAAGAAGAATATTTAAATTGATGAACTTCACGAGGATAAGGGTCTTCAACAACACCTATCTTCAATGTTCACGCGATTTCGTTACACAATTCCCGGCAAGCGGCGGCCAAAAATTGATTAGGCAAAATGGTATATATATATATATATATATATATATATATATATATATAGAGAGAGAGAGAGAGAGAGAGAGTTAGGATCAAATAAGAAGGATAAGAAGTAACTATAACCGCATATCCGAGATGCACCGACTTAAATTAGATGCATCTCTATAATCTTAGATGCATTATAACGCATCATAATGTGTTATTGATAGCTTTAATTAGTTGCATATAAGTATATTAGGATGCATTTTTTTTTTTTGTTCCTATGCATGTGCCGAAATCTTTAAATCAATTTGCACCATTACCACATCGGTTAAGTTCGAAACTCAAAATGATGCATCTAAATGAATAGAAATGCATCTAATGCAAGTCGTTGCATCTCAAATATGTGATTTTAGTCACTTCTCACCACTTCTTATTTTAATTTACTTCTCACTGGATCCCTACTATATATATATATATATATATATATATATATATATATATATATATATATATATATATATATATATATATATATATATATATATATAACTAAAATACCTATTATCAAATAATATAAGAATAGTATTCCGTAAAGAAATGAAAATCACTTTAGGAAAAGTGATGACCAAATCTTCCTGAGTCGTATCCCGACGAAGCGGGAATTTGAGAACCTCGTTTAAGTTTGTGATCGCGTGATTTGAATAGTCAAAGTTTTATTTTGGATTCTATTTCAACTTATGAAATGCAAAAGCAAATAAAAGCAAGCAATCAAATAAGGCAACTAGGGATTTAGGCTAAAAACGATAACGGGAATTCTAAAACGCGACTTAAAAACTTAAATAATCAATTTTACCCCTAAAAATGCAAATTTAATTTTTAAAAGTCTTAAATGATTAAAAATAATTTTAGAAAAAAAATATTTTTTTTTATGAATTAAAAACTATTTTAATCTAGAAAATTAATTAAAAATGCTAAACTAATTTATAAAAATCTAGAAAAATTATTGAAAATATTTAAGACTATTGCTAAGATAATGGTAAAAAGAAAGATCAGATTATGCACTCGTAATAAGCTAGAAATAAGCTGAAATAGCTTATATGCTCTAAAATGCAATACAACATATAAACCAAATGGCCCATGGGTCTTATGTAAAGTCCCTATGGCGCTATGGTTTGAGTATTGTGTGTGTGTGAAGGCAAGGTCGCAGGTTCAAGTCCTGGACCTTACCTTTTTGAAAAACATTTTTTTTTATTTTTCTTTTAAAAACAGTTAAAGAACAAGCTAAAATAAGCAACTTTTAAAAAGGGACTTTTACTAAAACTTAATTTTAAGCTATGAAAAAGCTATTTAAAATAGACAGTTTTGCTTATATTAACTAATGATTAATAGCTAAACTGTTGGCTATTTAAAAACTCAATAAGCAATTACAAAACCTAAATAAGCTAAAACAGGCTTAGTCCTAGACCTAATGAGCACTTAGATCTATAAATAAGCTAAAACATTAGGCTTATAAAGCACAAAAATAAAAAAAAAAAAAAAAACCAAAAAAAAAAAAAAAAAAAACACAAAAAATAAATAAACACAACAAAAATACAAGAGTGAAACATCTTTGACACAAATGAAGACTTAAAAGGCTTTTTGACAAATTTTAAGCTATAAGCACTAGGAAATGACTTTAAGCTAAAACAGATAAACTAGACCACCTAATAAGCACTTAATGACAGGAAATAAGCAAACACTTAAGCTAAAAATATTAAAAAGCTATTGAGACAGCAGACCTTAAAAACTGTTTTGAAGACTTTTTCCACTTTTTAAGCTCAAATTTAAGGACCATTAAGCAATCATAAAAAGCTATGAATTAAAAACAGATGAAGACTAAGACTTAAATAACAAAGATAAGCAAAATTTAAGAAGATTGCTAAGAATTTTTTTTTTTTTTTTTTTTTTTTTTTTTTTTTTTTTTTTTTTTTTTTTTTTTTTTTTTTTTTTAAGCTAGAAAAAGAGACATGAAACAGGCAGACTACACTAGTATATTTTTGGCTTTTTGAAAATATATGACACTTGCAGTCACCATTCTAAGACTTTAAAACTCATTTGACTCACTAATAACTGAAAACAGATGAAGCTTACACTACAATAAGCTAATCTTGATAAAAATTAAACAAGTTTAATCATAGTTGTGACCACAAATTAGCTGCATAAACTGACTTAACAACTAATAAGTCTTGATTGTTTTTGAACTAAGGTTTTCAAAAGGTTTTTCCAAAAGTCTTAGACTTAAAACAAAGAATGTTTAAGGTTAAATTTAGGACCCAGTTCATAGCACAAAACCAACACCTTAAGCATCTATTTTATAAAATCAACTAATAAGCATCTTAGCACTACTTTTGAACTAGCAGACTTGGAATTCAAATAAAAAACTATCAAACTAGACGATACTTAATCAAAACTTATAAAAACTATCATTTAGACCTACTAAGAGCTAATGATATCTAAATTAAGCACCTAAGACAGATTTAACACTATTTTGACCCATTTTGAACCTTAACCCAAACACTCCTTTAAACTATGAAAACTTATTTTTAAGCCAAAACAGATCTCAAAAAGCTATAAAAGATGAAAACAGATTAAGCTCTAACAATTTTAAGAACATATAAGCAATTTTTAGCCACAAATAAGCACTTATCAATAAGCTGGATTAATGGGCATTATTTTTTGGCTTTTTTAAACAGTTTATATGAAAAAACTTGAATAAAAGAGATCCAAGCTATAACACAGCACAACTAAGCAATAAGCAACATTAATAAGCATATTAAAGCAAATAGAAACAGAAAATAAGTAGTAATAAGCAAAAGAGATAAGCTAAACAGTTTTAAGCTATTAAATGAGAAAAGGAGAAGTACCTTGATCCTAGCTCAAACAAGGATCATAAATGCTCAAAGGAGCTTATCTACAAGCTCCAGCTTATCAGAGATAAGCTGGTATTGTCCATAAGCCCATCCATAATTGGCTTATCATCCAAAAAAGCTGAGGTAAATTTTGAGTGTGGAAATTGAGGTAAATGCTTAATAAGTTTAAACTTAAGGTGAGCTAAACTAATTAAGCAATAGTTTATATAGTACTGAGCTTATTTTGAGCTTATTAAGTATATTCAAAACACATAATTGCTTAAAAGTAAAACAGGTATTAAGGCAAAATTAAAATGAAACTTAATTTTATTAATCTTAAAAGAAGTTACAAGCTGCTGAAAAAGGAAAAATACATTTGAAAGAAGACAATAAGCTAAAGTTAAAAAATAAGCTACTAAAACTATAAAATAAGCTAAAACTAGACAATCTTAAGCTGTGTGAGGTCCTAAGCCTTCAATCCCGTCCCTTTAATCCAACAAATCCAATTTGAGCCCTTGATTAGCCTCCACGCATTCACAGCCAATGGGAGAGTAGAGGATTGCCAGTGTGGCCTTGAGTAGTGTCAGACACGTCAGAGAGATCTTCTAGAAGCTCAGGAGCGTGTGGAGGTGATATTGATTTACCTTGGTAATCGTCCCCTGTATGTGAAAGTGAAATTGGGAGGGAAAAGGGAACAATAAATGTTGACCCATTTTTTTTACTTGGGTTATGAATAAGGACTGGGATTGGTTTGGGCTTTGTTTTATGGATTTGGGCCAGCGTATAGGATTTAGATTTAGGATTAATGGATAAGGGATATTGGGCTTTTTAATTTAAGGCTTATATTAGTATATATAACATGTTAATGGCCTGACCCGGCCTAATAAATGGGTTCGGGTTGGCCCATTAAAGATCTATACGCCTTCGGCTTCGGTTTTCCGCGCTCTTTCCATTCCTGTGCTTGGTTTTGTCCGTATTGGCTTCGTTTTTGTCCTTTTATTTAATATCCGTACCTGCAAGACACAAATCACAAAATACACATATACAATGCATTTTTATGTCATTTTCGTTCATTATTGGTCTTTTTAGCTCGTTTTATTAGGTAAAAAGTATGTGTATTTAAGCACATACCATGCCCGATGAAATATGCTTAGGAATAAACTTGGAACCCGATGAGTGGATTAAAGATAGTGGATGCTCAAAACACATGACCGGTAATCGAAAGTTGTTTTCTTCATACAAAGCGTACAACGGAGGAAACGTAATTTTTGGGAGCAACTTACGCGGTAAAATCATAGGCAAAGGTACGATTTCTCATGACTCCCTAATAATTGAAAATGTTGAGCACGTAGATAACTTAACATATAACTTGCTTAGTGTAGGTCAAATATGTGATAATAAATGCAAAGTAATATTTACCGAACACAATAGCGAAATAATCAAAGACGAAAAGGTTATAGGTAAAGGAATTAGGAAAGGAGGAATATATGTAATGAAACTAGGAAATAAACCGGAAGACAAAATATGCCTTGCAACATTAGACGAAAACTTCACACTATGGCATAGGAGATTAGGTCACGCTAATTTTTAATTGGTGGCCAACTAATTCAATCATTAGGCATCTAATGATTAGTAGAAATCTTATCCAAACTAAAATACGTCCAAACATTTTTGTGATGCTTTGACAAAATTGGAAAGTAAGCTCTTGCAAGTCACAAAGGCTAAAATATAGTTTCAAACAACTAGATGCTTAGACACTACTTCTAAGATTTGTTTGGCCCTTCCGCCATATGAAGCTATAGAGGGAATCGTTATACCTTAGTAATCATAGATGACTATTCTCGATTCACATGGACTAGATTTTTAGCAAATAAATCGAAGCTTCAAATATTCTATATATTTAGCAAATGTTCCTAATCAAAATTAGGAATGTTACATTGTATCAATTAGAAGTATCGTGGTCAGGAATTTGATAATCGAAAGTACAGTTCGAAATGTTGTGATTAAATTAGGATATCTCATAATTTTTTCGCTCTCGGACTCACATCTAATGGGGTAGTAGAAATAATATAAATCGAACTCTACAAGAAAATGTGTAGTATACAGTTAATACAGAAACAAAATCATATTCCTCAAATTTTTGGTGTAATGCGATCGATATGTTAACCTATATAATTAATAAAGTTTCCATTAGACGTATTTTAGGAAAAACTCCATACGAGTTGTTAAGAGGTAGGAAACCAAACCTTATACTTATTTATAGGTATTCAGACAGTATATGCTTTATTCTTATTTCAAATGATTACATCACCTAGTTCGAACCTAAATTCGTACGATAGGTGTTTTCCTAGGATATTCGCATAATAGTTTAGTTAATATATTTCTTTACAATCAAGAAAGGTTTGTTGATGAGTCGTTAAATGTAACTTTCGATGAAACTCCTCCCTCGCCTAAAACATCACCATTGGAAGATGATGAGTTAGTCGAAGAAGAAGATATTGAGGTTAGTAAAACAAAACCCATAGGCAATGATCTTGAAGACATTTCATTAGAAAATAATCAAATTGTAAATATTAAAGAATCTAAAACTCATCAATAGAAAATAATTATTGTTATCTTACTCAAAGTAATTCTTAGTCGCAAGCTCAAGACAAAAGCAATTTCTTTTGCTTTATTTCGACAATAAAACCTAAAAATATAAATGAGGCATTAAAAGATTGAAAATTGGGTAATGGCCATGCAAGAGGAACTAAACCAATTTAAAACAAATGATGTTTGGGAACTAGTCCCTATCCATGGTTATGAACCATTATAGGAATAAATTGGTATATAGAAATGAACTCGATAAAAATGGTATTCCGTAACTAGAACAAAGCTAGGTTATAGTCGCTCAAGGTTATAACAACAGAATGGAATTGATTATGACAGGATTTACTTAGAAACCAGTTGCTTGACTAGGTCCTTTAAGAATACTTTTAGCTTATGCTTGCGCACTAGACTTTAAGTTATACCAAATGGATGTGAAGAGTGCATTCCTTAACGGTTTTATTCAATGACGGGGTTTACCGTGGCCAGCCTCCGGGATTTATAGACCTCGACAAAACCTAATTTTGTCTATAGAACTTAAGAAATCTTTTATCTGGTCGAAACAAGCCCCAAAAAGCTTGGTTTTACGTTGATTTAAAATGCAGAGAGGGCTGTTCTTATTAAACATGATTACTCCATGGGAATGGTAGATAACATATCTTAAATCAAAAAGAAAGACTCCATACCTTATTAATTGTCACACAAATATATGTTGATGACATTATATTCGGATCAACTTGTCAAGAAATGTGTGATGACTTTGCCAAGATCATGCATGATGAGTTTGAAATGAGTATGATGGGGGAACTAAATTTTTTCTTAGGATTACAAATAAAACAATTAGATGATGGAATATTTTTTAATCAATCAAAATATATTAAGGAAATGCTTAAGAAATTTGGACTAGAAGACTCTAAGCCAATGAAAACCCCTATGTTACGGGGAAACTAAAACTCACGAAGAGTCGAAGACGGTGAGTCGTAGATAATACAAATTAGAGGCATGATAGGTAGTTTATTATACTTAACGGCAAGTAGACCCGATATCATGTTTAGTGTTTGCCTTTGTGCACTCTTTCAAGAGGATCCCAAAACCTCTCACCTAGAAGCAGTTAAACGTATCTTCTCACTCCCCGATTACATTAAATGGCACTACGCATTTAGGATTTTGGTTTCCTTAGGGATCCGCATAGAAACATGATAATTTACTATGTATGCGGATTTCAGATTCATGCGAGAGATTACGTAGATCGCAAGAGCACTAGTGGTGTTTGTATGTTTATGAGATGTTGCCTAACATCTTGGTTTTCGAAGAAGCAAACCGCTCTTGCCATATCCATAACCGAAGCGGAATATGTAAGCGCCAAAAAGGCATGTCAACAAGACTTATGGATGAAACAAGCTATCGTTGAATATGGTGTAGTTAGACGAATTCTAAAAAGCGTGATAACAAATGGGCTATAGACTTAAGTAAGAATCCCGTTCAACACTCACGAACAAAACACATTGAGGTTAGCCTTCACTTCATTCGCGATATAATGTTCATTAAGGGAATATCTATATAGAAAAGTCTTCTGGAAGACAACATAGTCGATATTCTAACTAAACCACTTAAAACATGAGCCCCCCCCCCCCCCCCCCCAATTTAAACTACTTACGTCTAGGTCTAGGAATGATGGAACAAATTGATTAAGTTTTCGGCATAATAAAGAAATGATAATCATCAAAGAACTGTTTGTCAAAAATCTGAGAAAATTTTTCTCTGAAATAGGTGGTGGCCCCCTTAATTCATAAAGGGCGGCCCCCTTAATTTTAAGGGGACCGGCCAGACTTTAAGGGGACCACCATCCTGGACTGGACTTAAATATTATTTTTCTTTTATCTCTGTCCGTTAAGTTTCTTTTTTACTTAAAATACACAAGATTGGAAAAGTCTATAAGCAAAACTTTTACAATTTCTTCTATATTCATATATAATAGCATACAATAGTTCTTCAATCTATTTTTTCTAAAAAAGTCCTTTCTCACCAATAGGTGCCACATGTAAATCAATTTTCATATCTTGTTGTAGTTATGCTAAAATATTTTTCACATATGCATTAATGTTCTCTTTCATGTTGTCAATAGTATTATAATCTATATATATTTTTCGACAATCTTGTTTGAGCAAACTCAAATCAGGTGCCTTTGGATTATTTCTTTAGGTTTTCATGTCTTTAGTGTCGAAATAATCGCTAATCCACATTTTGTTGCACTTAGGCACACACTGGTATTTGCACAAAAGTTTGGTTACAGTTTTTAACTTAACCCTCTTGGTCAAGAAAATTTCTTTGGCATAATCTAGTTAACTATTTATATGCTCTTCACTCTTTTGGTCTTCAAATTCATATTGTTTATATGCCAAATTATTGGAAATCGTGTTCCTACACAACTTGTCATATATTGTGATTGTTGAATGCTTATTGCTATGTGCTAAAAAATCTTTATGCCATAAAAGGGATGAATTGCTACAAATTAACACCAAAAACAAAAACCCTCACACAAAATTTTGAGAAAAATCGATTTTTTGGAAATCTGGGAAATAGCAGTAGGCGGCCCCTTTAATTCATAAAGGGCCGATCCCCATATCTTTAAGGGGACCGACCCATAATTAAGGGGACCGGCCTAGACAGTTCACGGGTAAAACAGTATTTTCATCCCTTTTTGACCAAATACCCTCTAGACTTAGCTACTGTTTCCCTAAATTCACAAACATTTCTTGGATTTGATCCTTTAAATGTTCATTCTTCCTAATTTAAACCTTTCCTCCACTATAAATACATCCTCAACCTATTTCATCTCAATCCTCCGCACAAATGACATCTACCTAACAAACACAATCAATAACCATTATGGGTACCAAACATGGTGTGAAACATTTGGAAGCGAGTAAACTAAACTTGTAACACATCCAATGAGGATCATGTAATTTCAACCTACAACAATGCCAAAACCACTCACTCCTCATCATGAACCATCTCAAGAAAACAATCACCCCAATCAAGCATTATCAAATCCTTACATTAAGGACACTACCACATCACCACAAGTTGTCTCACATCCTCTATTTTCACCAGTCTCAACAATCAATTAACATGTAACTCACACTAAAGATCCAATCAAGTTGACATCACCAAACTAAACTTACACCACATCTATCTACCAAGTAGAGAATGCATAGTTGATGACATTAATCAAGTACAAGATCTATCAAACCTCTTTTGTCATGACCATCTCTCTCAAATACAAAACAAAACATTCCCTTATTCACATTACTCTCAAAACCTACCACACACCCTCAACATTTAACATGTTGAAACCTATGTTGGGGTATTGCCTTGTTGCATCTTCACCCAAAAAAATTTCCTTGCTTTAAGTGAGGACATCAATTGGATTGAATTCCTACTCACTCGACAATCATCACCTAGAGTTCAAGAGATTACCATTCCACAAACCGCTCCGGCTCCAAACTTTCATCAACAAACTAACTAATCTCGTAAATGCCTACAAAACAATCGTCAAACACCTTTTGCTGTCGCATGAAAGTCAAAAATCCTTCTATGGATATTTAGCGTTTTTTTTTTTTTCATGATGTTATCAATATGACTTCTAAAGCTTATTTGTTTTTCTTTTTTATGTATGTTGGTGTGTAGTGTCACATACATTGTTCTAAATGAATAAGTATCTTTGCTTTGATGTTTGTTGCACTTGTCATATTTTTTCTTACTTCCTTGCTTCATGTTAGAAATTTTTGTATGTTTAACTCGTTTTTGTAGCAAGAAATCCATAGCTTCGATTCTTTGGTTGCCTCGAACTAGGGGGATGCACACATTCAAGGGGGGGAATTTTTTCGTGATTTTACTAGCAATTCTCGGACAATGGCCTTTTTTGATTTACAAAATGGGGAAGAATGACATAAAATTCACTAAATACTTGTTTAAATATAATTTTACATTTAAATGAGTTTTAAATTTTGTAATCAACTAAAAGAGGGTGACTGTTGATAGAAATATTGGCCTAAATACATTATTAATATTTTTTCACATCTTTTACATTTGTTAATCAAAAAGATAAAAATGTCAATGTAAAATTAAACGTAAACAAGTAATTAGTAGTAAATTTTCATTTCGAAAATTATATCACTTAAAGGTATGAATAAATAAATGCTTAATGCATTTTATGATCAAAGGAAATTTTTATTCAACCTCACACTTTTATAAAATGTTGTAAATACATTTTTATAAAACATACCAAACATTTTTCAATTAAAGAAATGTTTTATTCAAAATAAACATTTTGAAATTCAAATTTTCGGACTTAAAACGGCTAGAAAGTTCCAGAAAATTCTCCCTACACAAAAGGACAAACTGGGGAGCACCTAGTCTAGGGCGTCCCCCTTAAATACACGGTCGGCCCCTTTATCTTTAAGGGGACCGCCCACCTATTTAAGGGGAAGCACCTTAGGTAGAACGCTCCTCTAGAATGGCCTCATAAAATACTGGAATATTCTCCACTATTTTCTCATCTTTTGCACTCATTCTTTCTGATAAAAAACAGCCCACACATCTTTAATTTATCATTAAATTCGTTTAATAATATTATTCTTTAAAGCTTTGCTTTCCATGGCTTACTCAAGCTTAAATCCTCAAGTGCAAAGAGAGTATGACATCATACATCAGTGAGGAAGTTTTACACCTTTGTGTGTTTGTTGACCAATCATTACATCAATATATTTCACCTTGTAAATCAATTTGTAAAATCTTGTAATGTTGTGTAGTTGTTGATCTTGGTTATTGTTGTAAGTATAGGTGGATTCTTGGTGATCTTTCCTAGTATTGTTAGTTTAGGTGTGATTATTGCAGTGGCTTTGATAGTTTGGTGTGTAGAAAAACTAAGGTGTGAAGATGTTGTGTCAGTCGTGAAGCAAAGTTGTGTAGTGTAGTTGTGATAGATTGGTTAGCTATAGAATAGACAATCTAGCTTAGTGTAGAAATCAAGATAAGCGAAAAGTTGTGTAGTTTTTCTCTGCCATATGAGTTCTTGTTGAAATAGTGTAGATAACTCTCGAGTTAGGTGGTCTGAGTGTAAGAGTTGGGCGAAGAGGTTGTTTCGTTAACCGAAGCAATAAATCCTCGCGGTGTGGTTATGATTGTTCTTACTCTTTATCTTTGTCTTACATTAATTTCTCATACTTCACCTATTAATTGTTTAGATATAGTATTTTGATTCATATTGTGCAAGTGTTGAATTCACATAAAGTCGAATCGTAAATTTTTTACAAACACTTTAAAACTTAAAGTAAAAGCAGTTAACTATTCTAAACCCCATTTAGTTCTCCACAAACAAGTAAATTTCTAATATGGCCACACATTGCTTTTAGAATCATCTTTAAAAAGTAGTTACACCAAAAAAAACATTTTTCCCAAAATAAACTTGATTTTTGCAATGTCCTTTTACTGGGTACAAATAAAATCTGCATGTTGATAGAAAATATTAATCGACTTTAGGCCCCGATCAAGTAAGGAAAAAGTCTTTCCCACGTTAAGCAAAAAGCATAAAAGTTGTAGTACTCTAAGTTGTGAAATCCCAAAAAACATTTTGTGGTCTAACTCCATTTAGAGAGGGTCGGGATTCAATTTTTAATATACGATGGACATGCGATCAGCCTATAAAACAAATCTAATCAAGCATGCAAATCTAAACATAGGCATTCATCGATTATTGCATATCATACAATTAACACATAAATACGTATGTATAATAAAGATGTAAGGTTTATAAACCATGATAAATATGCATGTATTTATCATGGCATTTAAACATGTAAATAACGCAAATAAGCCGAAAAACGGTGAATTTAAAGCAAGTAAAAAGACACACGTTTTAAATCACGTAAAATCTGCAAACTAGGTTCCCTTTTATCTTAGATTAAGGAAGTTTAGGATTCATTATTTCACCAAAATAAGCCTAATGGGTTGCCAACAAAATAAACAAAGAAAACAAGCAAAAACAAACATTTTTTAGCGATTTTACTGGTTTTTATGTATTTAAAACACCATACGAACGGCTTGTGACGCCACTGTTGAGATTTGTTATCTAATAACCTATATTAACACGTAATATATGCAACAGATATGGTCCTAAAGGGATGCGTATGATATGACTAATTAACATAATACAATAACTTAACAGTGTACCTCTCGGTTCTTGATTCGAGCAACAATGAAGCTTAAAAAACTTGCCTTGTTCTTTACCAAAACCCACGAAACACTTACAAAACATCAAATTAGATATTTTTTATGGAATAGTCCACACTACACGTCATGGATTACAACCCGAATGCTAGTTCTAACTTTCACGATCAAGAACAAAACCCTGGGTTTTGTGTTTTATTAATATCGACATATAAACCCTAAAGGGTAACATGCAATTGATTTTTTATGGATATAAAGAAGAGAAAAGAATCACCAACTTGTTTCTAAGGGATTTGTATTTATAAGATGAGTCCAAGACATTCCTAATACAATACAAATAACTTAAGGAGTAAGTTATGGTTTCTTTCCTTTCTTTTTACCCTTGGCCGCCCTTATTTACAATATAGTCAATGTATATTGATTTTTGGACTTAACTGTTTAACATGTACAATACATATTAATTAGACGACCTTTCGTTAATTATTCGTCAAACGAGCTAACTAACGATTGTTAAGTAATCGTGAAATAATGACTAATATAATTAATATAAATACATTATTAAAGATTGTATCTTGATGCATACGTGTGTGACCCCATAGGCTTTCGTTTCTCCAGCCGTTATACATTTAATATTATATGAGCATATCCGAATATCGGTGTGTGATTGAAGGGCTTCGGCGTAAGCTATTCACTCACTTAGTCCATTTTAATTCTTGACGAGAGCTATCCCGCCATATGCTTAGGTGGCATATGACGATTTAGATTTGTTGGAATATGCCTTCTTCTTTTTAGGCATCTTTGGCTCGTTTTCTAGTCTTTTTCGCGAGAATTATTCTTTTGCTTTAAATAAACATTTACAATAATTTGGTATCATATTGAATCACAAAAAGACAAAAATGATGAATTATCGTGAGAATTTGATAGCTAAAACATGTATGATTAATGAGCTGTCATTTTCAATACATTTTGTTCTTACAAAAGGAGAAGTTAGTTTGACGTAGTCCACATAAACGAGTATATGTGTGAGTAAGAAGCTCTCCCTACTTAGCAGTAAAGTTCTTATAACTTGATATTGCAGCAGTCAGCTTAGTACGAGCACCCAACTAAGCTCCCTGCATCTGCTTCACAATTTAATACCATTTAAATCCTTGGCAGTCTCACAAACTGTTAATGTTCATTTTAGAATATCCATTCGGGATACTGAGAATAAGAAGATCTTTAAGCAAGAAATAATCAGCTTCAACCAATTTTCTTTTGATTTTCACAACATTTATTCACTTGATCTCTCACGTAGGTGGTCCTTAGGCAACTTGACCCATGATTAGTGGACTAGGTCCATTTTCTCGATGAATCTTTTATGTAAGGTCCAAGAGGTTGTTTTACGATATACTGATATAAACGAATTTTCAACTGAGTATACTTTACCCTCACGCATATTACTTGTCGAAGGTCTTTATAAAAGCAGTGTCCGTATAATCTCGGATTTACCTCTGGTTTTTATCTTGATTGAGACACTCAACTGTACAAACAAATAAAGCAGATTGTAAACATTGTACAACTATGTAACGCAAAGAGTAAAGTGTCTGAATAAAAAATATGAATTCCCATTGCACAATTACTATTATCTTGATGCTTGAAGCTTATGATCTCGACCCAATTTATAAATCCCGAATTCCTGGTCTTCCGAAAACCAAAATGATCTTAAACAATATTTGGTTCTTTGACTGGCGTTAAAAGATAAACATACTAAAATTAGGAGTAAACAGTTTAAACGACACAAAGGACACAAATTTGCATTCGTTCTCTTTCTTTTAGATATAAAAAATCAATAACATAGCTTACGTAACCCCTCTTTCTAAACCGCAGCTTCTTGTTGTTGTTGAGGTTGAAGTTTGAAGAAAGCAAAAATGGCGAAATCAATGAGATGTAAGAGAGAAAAGAGACTTCGGGCAATAAAAAGAGAGATGGTGGGACCCATTTACGAGAAGAAAGATGAAGCTAAATATGCGGCTCTTGAAGCTGCTCTTAACGCTCCTAAACTCCCTGTTCGTACCCGACCCGACAATGAAACCATGTCTTTGGATGCTCCTGCTGACATCATCACCACTACTATTACTAATGGCGACATGGGTACTTTTTTTCTGCTAATATTATATCAACTTATCAAAGTGTTTTTGTTTTCATAGTTGGGTAGTTTATAAAATACTCAGCATTTATGTGAGTTTTAGTTAGGAAATGTTTTTATTGTAGCCAAATTGTTAAATTTTTTAATAAATTTGTTTTAGGATTTAGGGATTTTTGTTGCTTTTTTTTTTTTTTTCAAGTTGATTAGCTGTTGTTGTGTTTGCAAGGAATCCTACAAGGGTAGTATTAGGGGGTCTTTGAATCAGCTTTTTTTGTCGGCTTATTAACTTATTAGAATTTGGAAAAGTTTGCAAGCTGCTTCCTCCGACTTATTATGAGTTTATTGACTTAAAAAACCATAAACTCAACTTTATAACCTCATAAGTCGAATAAAGTGGGCTTATGATCTTCACACGATTCTTTTCAGCTCATACGCCGACAAAATAAGTTAATATTAGCCAGCCTTGGTAATAAGCTCTTTTGTTTCTTTAGATCGGTATGATGGTTGATATACATACGGTACATCTTTAAGGATTTATTTTTGAAAAGGGGGTGTTTGGGATGGCTTAGTTTAAATGTTATTTTTTTAGTAAACTAAGTAGTTTTATTCTAAGCTCAAAGCATCTTTATCTGCATAAAGAAAAGTGGATACTAAGCACTTGATAAGGCAGTGATCTGTAAGGAGACGGGATAATATCGAGTTTATTTTTCGGAGAAGATGAAGGATCGAAGGAGGTT
The DNA here is from genome assembly GCA_026074375.1 of Tanacetum coccineum. Taxonomy (NCBI): domain Eukaryota; kingdom Viridiplantae; phylum Streptophyta; class Magnoliopsida; order Asterales; family Asteraceae; genus Tanacetum; species Tanacetum coccineum. The sequence goes on along the minus strand of BQNB010032561.1, from coordinate 9,871 downwards.
CAAAACATTTGGAAGATTTGGATAGAAAGTATATAGGAAATATATCTCTCAAATCTTATTCAATCATTAAACAAGCCTTGATCTGGATTACATTTGTTATACGTACACTGTGCGTAACAGTCCATTCTCTCTTAGTCTGTTTATATCTAACTCGTGCATAAGAATAATTTAGTAAAGTATGACACTTTTTTTTTTCTTTCTATCAATTTTAGTAACAAGCAAATAAAGTTATTGTGTCATCTATTTTCTGTTGAAACTTAAGAACTCGTTAGGGTAAGGGGCAAATTAATCTGGTCGATGAATATTTCTATTAGATCTTTCTGAATTCTGAGTGCTCATTTCAAGTGGAAAGTTCCAGCAAATGTAATCTATGTAGTCTAACTAGTCTCCCTTGCGGTCATGTTTTTCTAGGATCTGATGAGCTGATAAACCTTAGAACTGTGATAAAACTATTTGTTTTGACTATTGTGGGTATATGTTTTGATCCAAAAAAAGCATTTTATAAAGTCAACATTACAAGTGTCTAGCTTTTCATATTTGGTACAAATTCAAAATTTGTGACAATATGGATTATGCATGATTAAACTTATTTTATGTTTCTGGCTGTATGATTTAACAGACGTGGAGATGGATGATGGCAACCAAAGCAGTAAGTCATTGAAGCCGATGGGGAAGAGGATGAAAAAGAAACTAAAACTCAGCAAGAAAAAGTACCGCGGCAAGGGGAAGATCAGGAAGAAGAATGTGTAGCTCCATTTATTGCAATGCTAAATACTTCATCATCTACAAGGTGAATCAATGATCCCATCAGCCTCCTACTTGTTAACAAAGTCTTCACTTTGGTTTCTATCAGGCTAAGTTGTATGCTCTTTACTTTAATCCATAACTATGGAATCAGTGACAAACTTCATGTATTTGCTGCATTTTATACATTAGTCCAATTTTGTGACCCTTCAGTGTTGTGTTTTTACAAGTGTCGTGTTTTTACAAGAGCTCTAAAATTATATTGAAAGAAAATCAAAGCGCCATTTCATAAGATAAACCCAAGTGTATCGAGCATAGTCATCAATAAACAAAACATGGTATTTGGAACCTTCTTTTGTAGAAATATGAGAAGGTCTTCACACGTTAGAGTGCACACAAACAAAAAGAGCATTAGAAAAAGAAACACTTTTATTAATTGGCAAAGCTGAAAATTTTGCAAGTTTACAACGACTACAGTTAGAAATATCATGACTTTTTAACTGCCTTAACGTCACTGACGACACTAAAATTTTTATACGAGATGCGGAAACATGACCTAAACGAGAATGTTATAAATATAATACCGAGGAAAAACGATTCAACCAAAACGAATGTTATTAAATATATTACCGTGGAAAAAATCGATTCAACCATAAAATTTGGTCTGAATCGTTTTTCCTCGGTATTATATTTATAACATTCGTTTTGGTTGAATCGTTTTTCCTCGGTATTATATTTATAACATTCTCGTTTAGGTCAGGTTTCCGCATCTCGTTTAAAATTTTTAGTGTCGTCAGTGACGTTAAGGCAGTTAAAAAGTCATGATATTTCTAACTGTAGTCATGTAAACTTGCAAAATTTTCAGTTTTGCCAATTAATAAAAGTGTTTCTTTTTCTAATCTCTTTTTGTTTGTGTGCACTCTAACGTGTTGAAAGACCTCTCATGTTTCTACCAAAAGTAGGTTCCAAATTCATGTTTCGTTTATACGATGACTTATGCTCGATTCACTTGGGTATATCTTATGAAATGGCGCTTTGATTTTCTTTCAATATAATTTTAGAGCTCTTGTAAAAACACGACACTTGTAAAAGCACAACTTGTAAAAACACAACACTGAAGGGTCACAAAATTGGACTAATGTATAAAATGCAGCAAACACATGAAGTTTGTCACTGATTCCATAGTTATGGATTAAAGTAAAGAGCATACAACTTAGCCTGATAGAAACCAAAGTGAAGACTCTGTTAACAAGTAGGAGGCTGATGGGATCATTGATTCACCTTGTAGATGATGAAGTATTTAGCATTGCAATAAATGGAGCTACACATTCTTCTTCCTGATCTTCCCCTTGCCGCGGTACTTTTTCTTGCTGAGTTTTAGTTTCTTTTTCATCCTCTTCCCCATCGGCTTCAATGACTTGCTGCTTTGGTTGCCATCATCCATCTCCACGTCTGTTAAATCATACAGCCAGAAACATAAAATAAGTTTAATCATGCATAATCCATATTGTCACAATTTTTGAATTGTACCAAATTATGAAAGATTAGACACTTGTATGTTGACTTTATTTAAAAATGTTTTTTTTGATCAAAACATATACCCACAATAGTCAAAACAAATAGTTTTATCACAGTTCTAAGGTTTATCAGCTCATCAGATCCTAGAAAAACATGACCGCAAGGGAGACTAGTTAGACTACATAGATTACATTTGCTGGAACTTTCCACTTGAAATGAGCACTCAGAATTCAGAAAGATCTAATAGAAATATTCATCGACCAGATTAATTTGCCCCTTACCCTAACGAGTTCTTAAGTTTCAACAGAAAATAGATGACACAATAACTTTATTTGCTTGTTACTAAAATTGATAGAAAGAAAAAAAAAAGTGTCATACTTTACTAAATTATTCTTATGCACGAGTTAGATATAAACAGACTAAGAGTGAAATGACTGTTAAAGACAGTGTAAGGTATAAACAAACGCTAATCCAGATCTAGGCTTGTTTAATGATTTGAATAAGATTTGGAGTGATATATTTCTATATTCTTTTATATCCAATTAAATTGTTTTGAACCTTCCTTCGATCCTTTCATCTTCTTCCGGGAAAACAAACTCTTTTTATCCCGTTCCTTTACAGATCACTGCATTATCAAGTGCTTTGTATTCCACCTTCTTTAATGAGATAAGTGCTTTGAGCTTTTGGAATATAAATATACTTAGTTTACTAAAAAATAAAATTTTAAACTAGCCATCCCAAAACACCCCCTTTTCAAAGAATAAATCCTTAAAGATGTACCGTATGTATATCAACCATCATACCGATCTAAAGAAACAAAAGAGCTTATTACCAAGGCTGGCTAATATTAACTTATTTTGTCGGCGTATGAGCTGAAAAGAATCGTGTGATGATCAATAAGCCTCACTTTTTCGAACTTATGAGGTTATAAGTTGAGTTTATGGTTTTTTTAAGTCAATAAAATAATTTTTGTAGGAGGAAGCAGCTTGCAAACTTTTCCAAATTCTAATAAGTTAATAAGCCGACAAAAAAAGCTGATTCAAAGACCCCCTAATACTACCCTTGTAGGATTCCTTGCAAACACAACAACCAGCAGAATCACTTGAGCACAAAAATCCCTAATTCCTAAAACAAATTGTTAAAATTTAACAATTTGGCTACTATTAAAAACATTTTCCTAACTAAAACTCAACATAAATGCTAGTAGTTTATAAAATACCCAACTTAGAAAACAAATAAACTTTGATAAGTTGATATAATATTAGCAGAAAGAAAGTACCCATGTCGCCATTAGTAATAGTAGTGGTGATGATGTCAGCAGGAGCATCCAAAGACATGGTTTCATTGTCGGGTCGGGTACGAACAGGGAGTTTAGGAGCGTTAAGAGCAGCTTCAAGAGCCGCATATTTAGCTTCATCTTTCTTCTCGTAAATGGGTCCCACCATCTCTCTTTTTATTGCCCGAAGTCTCTTTTCTCTCTTACATCTCATTGATTTCGCCATTTTTGCTTTCTTCAAACTTCAACCTCAACAACAACAAGAAGCTGCGGTTTAGAAAGAGGGGTTACGTTTGCTAGGGTTTTGGATTTTTATATCTTAAAGAAATGCAACGAATTGCAATTTTGGTCCTTTGTGTCTTTAAACTGTTTACTCCTAATTTTAGTATGTTTATCTTTTAACGCAGTCAAGAAACCAAATATTGATTTAAGGTTCATTTTGGTTTACGGAAGACCAGGAATTCGGGATTTATTAAATTGGGTTCGTGATCATATAAGCTTCAAGCATCAAGATAATAGTAATTGTGCAATGGGAATTCATATTTTTTATTCAGACACTCTACTCTTTGCGTTACATAGTTGTACAATGTTTACAGTATGCTTATGTGTTTGTACAGTTAAGTATCTCATCAAGATTTATAACCAGATGGTTAATCCGAGATTATACGGACACTACTTTTATAAAGACCTTCGACAAGTAATATGTGTGAGGGTAAAGTATACTCAGTTGAAAATTCGTTTCTATCAGTATATCGTAAAACAACCTCTTGGACCTTACATAAAAGATTCATCGAGAAATGGACCTTGTCCACTAATCATGGGTCAAGTTGCTAAAGGACCACCTTACGTGAGAGATTCGAGTGAATATAATGTTGTTGAAAATAAATTGGTTGAAGCTGATGATCTTGCTAAAGATCTTCTGATTCTCAGTATCCCGAATGATATTCTAATGAACATTAACAGTTGTGAGACTGCCAAGGATTTATGGGATGAAATTGTGAAGCAGATGCAGGGAACTTAGTTGGGTGCTCGTACTAAGCTGACTGTTGCAATATCAAGTTATAAGAACTTTACTGCTAAGTAGGGAGAGCTTCTTACTCACACATATACTCGTTTATGTGGACTACGTCAAACTAACTTCTCCTTTTGTAAGAACAAAATTGTTTGAAAAATGACAGCTCATTAATCATACATGTTTTAGCTATCAAATTCTCACGATAATTCATCATTTTTGTCTCTTTTTTGTGTTTGATTATGATTATAAATTATTGATATTGTTTAATTAAAGCAATAAAAGAGGATACATTTCTTCGCGAAAAAAAAAAAAAAAAAAAAAAAAAAAAAAAAAAAAAAAAGGGTGGGGACTAGAACGAGCCAAAAGAGAATTAAATGTGGACGAAGGCATAATTTTCCAACCAAATCATACACGTTATATGCCATCCTAGAGCATATGGCGGTAATGAGCTCCTTTAATACGTCAAGGATTTAAAATGGACTAAGTGATGAAGAGCTTACGCCGTATGCCCTTCCAAGCACACACCGTATATTCGGATATGCTCATATAATAGTAAATGTATATACGGCTGGAGAAACGTAAGCCTATGGGGTCACACACGTATGCATCAAGATACAATCTTTAATAATGTATTTATATTAATTATATTAGTCATTATTTCACGATTACTTAACAATCGTTAGTTAGCTCGTTTGACGAATAATTAACGAGTAGGTCATCTAATTAAGATGTATTGTACTTGTTAAAACAGTTAAGGTCCAAAAATCAATTTACAATTGACTATTTTGTAAATAAGGGCCGGCCAAAAGGTAAAAGAAAAGGAAAGAAACCATAACTTGATAATTAAGTATTTGGTATTGTATTTGGAATGTCTTGGATACTCATCTTTCTAAATACAAATCCACTTAGAATAAAAAGTTGGTGATTCTTTCTCTTATTTTATCCATATAAAATCAATTGAATGTTACACTTTTAGGGTTTTTATGATCACGATATTAATTAAAACACAAAACAAGGGTTTCTGTTTTCTGATCGTGAAAGTTAGAACCTAGCAATTCGGGTTGTTAGTAATCACTGACGGTGTAGTGTGGAACTATCTCATAGAATAGAAAAACATCTAATTTGATGTTTTGTAAGTGTTTCGTGGGTTTTGGTAAAGAACAAGGCAAGTTTTTTAAGCTCCATTGTTGCTCGAATCAAGAACCGAGAGGTACACTATTAAGTTATTGTATTATGTTAATTAGTCACATCATACGCATCCATTTGGGACCATATCCGTTGCATATACTACGTGTTAATATAGGTTATTAGATACCAAATCTCAACAGTGGCGTCACAAGCCGTTCGCTAATGGTGTTTTTTAAATACATTAAAAAAAAAACACCAACCCCCACCACCCCCCCCCCACCCCCCCCCCCCCCCCCCAAAGTTAAAATCGCTAAAAAATGTTTGTTTTTGCTTGTTTTCTTTGTTTATTTTGTTGGCAGCCCCTTAGGCTTATTTTGGTGAAATAATGAATCCTAAGAGTTCCTATAATCTAGAAAAGGGAACCTAGTTTGCAGATTTTACGTGATTTAAAATGTGTGTCTTTTTACTTGCTTTAAATTCACCGTTTTTCAGCTTATTTGCATTATTTACATGTTTAAATGCCATGATAAATACATGCATATTTATCATGGTTTATAAACCTTACATCTTTATTATACATACGTATTTATGTGTTAATTGTATGATATGCAATAATCGATGAATGCCTATGTTTATTGCATGCTTGTTTGATTGTTTTATGTGCTGATCGCATGACCTTCGTATATTAAAAATTGATTCCCCGACTCTCTAAATGGAGTTAGACCACAAAATGTTTTTTGGGATTTCACAACTTAGAGTACTACAACTTTTATGCTTTTTTCTTAACGTGGGAAAGACTTTTTCCTTACTTGATCGCGGCCGAAAGTCGATTAATATTTTCTATCAACATGCAGATTTTATTTGTACCCAGTATAAGGTCTTTGCAATCAAGTTATTTGATGTATGTGTACTACTTTTTTAAAGATGATTCTAAAAGCAATTGGGGGCCATATTTTGAAATTTACTTGTTTGTGGAGAACTAGAAGGGGGTTGAATAGTTTACTGCTTTTTAATTTAAGGTTTTAAAGTGTTTGTAAAAATTCTAGATTCGACTTTATGTGAATTCAACACTTGCACAATATGAACAATATACTTATCTAAACAATTAATAGGATAGTATGAGAAATTTACATGTAAGAAATAGGAGATAAGAGTAAGATACTAATCAATCCTCAACGCGCGGATTTATAGTGCTTCGGTAACGAAGCATCTCTTCGCCCTACTCTACTCCTCGAGCACCTAACTCGAGAGTTTTCTTCACTATGTCAACAAGCTCTCTTATGGCAGAGAAAAACTTACACAACTTTCGCTTATCTTGATTTCTGACACTAAGCTAGATGTCTAGTTCTTTAGCTAGAACCAATCTATCACAAACCTTCATCCACAACTTTGTCTTCACGGACTACACAATTCTTCACACTAGTTTTCTTCACACCACTACTTTTACCAAGCCTCTGATATAATCACTACTAACTAAACAATACTAGGAAAGTATCACCAAGCAAGTTCCAACATATACTTACCAACAATCACCAAGATCTAACACTACACAACTTTACAAGATTTACAAATGATTTACATGTTATGATATGGATGCAATAAGATTGCAACAACACACAAAGGTGTAATACTTCTTCACTTGATGAGGAAGTATTCTTCTCTTGCACTTGAGGATTTGAGCTTGGATCACTTGGAAACAAAGCTTTATGATTAAATAATCAAAGGATTTTAATGAGATGTGTGGGATATTTTTTATCATAAAGAATGAGTGCAAAAGGTGAGAAAATAGTGGAGAATAGTTCCATGGTATTTATAGGACATTATAGAGGAGCGTTCTACTATTAGCGGTCCACTTAATTTGTGTGGGCGGTCCCCTTAAAGATAAAGGGGCCGCCCGTGTATTTTAAGGGGGCCGCCCTAGACTGGGCGCTCCCCAGTTTGTCCTTTTGTGTAGGGAGAATTTTCTGGAACTTTCTAGCCGTTTTAGGTCCAAAAATTTGAATTTCAAAATGTTTATTTTGAATAAAACATTTTTATAATTGTTAGTAAATTGTTTTGTAATGTTTTTATAAAAATGTTTTTACTACATTTTTTTAAAAGTGTGAGGTTTTTGAATAAAAATCTCATTTTTATCATAAAATGCATTAAGACATTTATTTTATTCATACATTTAAGTGATATATTTTTCGCACAATGAAAAATTTATACTGAATTACTTGTTTAAGTTTAATTTTACATTGCAAAATTTTTGTATTTTGTGATTATCAAAAAATGTAAAGATGTGAAAATAGTAATAATGTTTTTATGGCATTATTTCTATCAACAGTCTCCCTATTTTTGTGATTACAAAATTTAAAAACCTCATATTAAATGTAAAATCTATTTTTAAACAAGGATTTAGTGGTTTTTGTCATTTCTCCCCCTTTTTGTAGAATATCAAAAAGGCTATTGTCAGAGAATTGCTTGTTAAAATCTAACGGATAAATGCACCCTTGATGTGTGCTCCCTAGTTCGAGGGAACCATGAAACTCGAGCATACTTATGGTTTCTTGGCTACAAAAAAACGAGTTAGAACACATACAAATATTTTCTCAACATGTGGCAAGAAGGAAGAAAAAAAATTATGACATGTGCAGCATATCTTCAAAGCAAATGATAAGTTTATTCTTTTAGAAACATTGTATGTGAACTACACAAAGCATACAAAAAAGAAAAAACTCAAATATGCTTTTAGAAGCATATTGATACATCATGAAAAAAAAATCTATATAGCCATAGAAGGTTTTGTTGAATTGCTTGCCGACACAAAAGTGTTTGACGATTGTTTGTTGGATGTTAGAGATTATTTAGTTGTTATGAAGAGTTTGGCATGCGGATGGCGGTCTGTGGAAGGTAATCTCCTTTGAACTCTAGGTGGTGGATTGTGGTCGAAGTGAGGAGGAATTCAATTCCAATTGATATCCTCATGAAAAAGCTTGGAATTGTTTTTGGATGTTGAGATGCAACATGGGCAATACCCCAAAATTGGTTTTAACTTGGTTTAATGTTGAGGGTGTGTGTAGGATTGGGAGAGTATGGGTGATATGGAATGTTTTGTTTTGTTGTTGAGGAGAGATGATTGACAAAGAGGGTTTGATAGGTCTTGTAGTTGATTAATGTCATCAACTAGGCTTTCTCTACTTGGAGATAGAGGTGGTGTGTGTTGAGTTTGGTTGTCACTTTGAGGTGGAGCTTGAGTGTGAGTAACATGTGAATTGATGGGTAAGATGGGAAATGGAGGATGTGAGACAACTTGTGGTGATGTGGGAGTGTCCTTAATGTAAGGATTTGGTAATGCTTGATTGGGGTGATTGTTTTCTTGAGATGGTTCATGATGAGGAGTGAGTGGTTTTGGCATTGGTGTAGGTGAACTTACATTGAGCTCATTGGATGTGTTACAAGGGTTTAGTTTCTTCCTCCAAATGGGTTTCACACTCATTTTGGCTACCCTTGATGGTTTGGATGTGGGTTTGTTAGGAGATGTCATTGGTGAGGATGATTGTGATGATGATGGTTGAGTATGTATTTATAGTGGAGGAAAGGTTTAAATTAAGAAGAATGAACATTTAAATGATCAAATCCAAGAAATGTTTGTGAATTTAGGGAAACAGTAGCTAAGTCTATAGGGTATTAGGTCAAAGACGGATGAAAAATACTGTTTTACCCGTCACAGTCTAGGCGGGACCGCCCTTTATGAATTAAAGGGGCCTCCTACTGCTATTTCCCAGATTTCCCAAAAATAGTTTTTTTTCACAAAATTTTGTGTGAGGTTTTCTGTTTTAGTGGTTAATTTGCAGCAAGTTCATTCTTTTATGGCAATTAAGATTTTTTAGCACATAGCAATTAAGCATTCAACATTCTACATATATATGACAAGTTGTAGGATAAAACTATTTCACATAATTTTGGCATATAATCATATATGAATTGAAGACCAAAAGAGTGAAGAGCATATAAAATAGCAACTAGATATAATGCACAAGGAATTTTTCTTGACAAGAGGGTTAAGTTATGTCAGAATCCAAATAATCACTTCACTTCATATTAAGAACAAGAAATTAAGATAGGATGATGAGAAGAATTATAGAGAGAGAAAGTAGAGAGGGAAAGTAGAGAGAATTGGAAGTTTACTTGTAAAATGAAATGTTAAA
>BQNB010032560.1:0-53063 GCA_026074375.1 Tanacetum coccineum | reverse complement strand
TGTGCTATTGACCCAATAATGTAACGCCTTCGGATATTCAACATTCCGCTGCATACTCAGATTTGAGGGTGTTACATACAGTTACAAGTCCTAGTAGATAGGGAAGAAGATAATCGTTACTGAAGCATCTGTTAGACGTGACCTTCAACTGAATGATGAGGAAGGTACGGATTGCTTGCGAAATGCTACCATTTTTAAAGAACTTACAAGGATGGGGTATGAAAAACTTTCATAGAAGCTTACATTCTATAAGGCATTCTTTTCTCCTTAATGGAAATTCCTTATTCATACCATTGTGCAATGCCTAAGTGCTCAGACTACTGCATGGAATGAATTTAGTAGCACTATGGCTTCTGCAATTATCTGTTTAGCTACAAACCAGAAATTTAACTTTTTAAAGTATATATTTGAAAGTATGGTGAAGAATTTAGAGAATGTGTCTGGTAAATTCTAAATGTATCCAAGATTTGTACAAGTGTTTTTGGAGAAACAACTAGAAGGAATGTCAAATCATAAAAGGATTTATGTTACATCATCTCACACTAAGATTTTTGGAAACATTAGAAGGGTAGGGAAAGGCTTTTCTAGAAGAGAAACACCCTTATTTCCGACAATGATGGTACAAGCTCAAGAAGAAATAGGTGAAGGTTTAGCAAATCCTACTGATCCCCATCACACACTCACCATTATTCAACCATCAACATCTCAACCTCAGAAGAAACAAAAACCTAGGAAGCCAAAGAGAAAGGACATTAAGGTACCTCAGCCTGGTGGTCCTACAGACAATGTTGCATATGAGGCTGTCTATGAGGAGATGGATGACAGTTTAAAAAGGGCTGCCACTACTGCTACTAGCTTAGATGCAGAGCAGGATAGGGGTAACATCACTAAGACCCAATCCAAGGCAACACTTAATGAACCAAGTTCCTTAGGAACTAGTTCAGGTAGTGGTCTCAGGCCCCAAAAAACCATGGGGGATACTATTGCTCAAATTGGGTTTAAGAATGTATCTAAAACTTCTAATGATTCACTGCCTATAGGAGTTAATACACCTCGAAGTGATGAGGATAGTCTAAAACTAAAGGAATTGATAGAATTTGTACCAACTTACAAAATAGAGTTATTGATCTGGAGAAAACTAAGAGCTCTCAAGCTCAGGAGATTACAAGTTTAAAAAAGAGGGTCAAAAGACTAGAGAAGAAAGGAGGGCCAAGAACTCATAGGCTTAAAAGATTATACAAGGTTGGTTTGTCTAGAAGATAGGACTCCTCTGATAAAGAAGGTTTGAGTGAGGAAGATGCATCTAAACAGGGAAGGATAGCTGATATTGATGCTGATGCATGAATTAACTTAGTTAGTACTCATTTTGATGCTGATACATATATGTTTGGAGTACATTACTTAGTTGGTAATGAGGTGGTTGTTGAAAGTAAAGTTGTTGTTAAAGCTGCCAGTACAATTCCAGTTAGTGCTGTTATAACTACAACAACTGTTATAACTGATGATGAGATTACTTTCGCTAAAGCACTTGCTGAACTGAGAACTGCTAAACTACCAATAACAACTGCTACTACAACAATTATAGCTATGAGCACAAGACCCAGAGCAAAAGGGCTTGTTATTCATGAAGAGGAGCAAGCAACTACACCAACAGTTTCTTCACAACAACCATCATAACTCAATGTTCAGGACAAAGGTAAAGGCAAAATGGTAGAACCTAAGAAGCCTATGAAAGAGAGGCAATCACAAAGGATTTATAAGAAAAACTAGACCTAAAATACTCACTAAGTGACAATTTTAAGGAAAAATGAGACTTAGAATAATTTACGAGATCCGATTACCAAGATAAAAGATAAGTGTATAATTCGCCTGATTATATAGGTGTATAGTTTTCCTATGTTTCATGTATAATTCGCCTAGCAATAAGTTAGTTCGCCTAGTATTAACACATGTATAGTTCGCCTATGGAGAAGTGTATAAATCGCCTAGCCTAACACGCGTATAGTTCGCCTAGTATTAACACATGTATAGTTCGCCTATGGAGAAGTGTATAATTCGCCTAGCCTAACACACGTATAGTTCGCCTAGGAAGAACATATAGTTCGCCTAAGGCAATGCGTATAGTTCACCTAAGGCAATGGGTATAGTTCGCCTAATCAAACGTATAGTTTGCCTCGTATAGTTCGCCTAGGCAAAATTTACACCAACATTTTTCCCTATTTCACGCATCAATATCCATCAAAACATGATCATATAGCAACTAGGAAACACAATGAACCATTTATAACATGAATTAACCACAAAAATCATAACATTTGACTCGTTCAACTCGAAAGTACACGAACAACCCAAAGAACCAAAATTTTTGTAGTTAAGACATGTTTAAACTCAAGCAAATGCTCACATACACTTATTGTATCATTCTTAAGCATAAACCCATGACCTCTTTCAAGTTTTTGACCCACTTTCAAATTTTTTGAAATCAAGAATCATCCAATGCACATACATATGTTAACCCTATCTAAAACTGTTTTAGGTGCATGTTCTAGACCCCCATAGGACCAAAACCCCTCAATCAATTTACTTTAACCTACTTTTGAATTCAATGAACCCTAAATTAAGTTTTAGGGTTTTCAAGCTCAAATGGGCGAAATTGATTGAATCTTTTTGATTGTGAACACATTAGGATGTTTAGAACGTAGTCTTAATTTACCTTAACGATTAAAGATGAAGAAATCTTAGGTTTTGAAGAATTTTGAGTAAGCGACAATGGAGGGAAATGTTGCTGCCTACCCTTTCCGGTCTGCCAAATTTATATGTCCATGTTTCTGATTTTTTGTCTGTCTTCAAAATACTTGTCCACCAATTTCACTATTTCAACCAACAGCAAAAATGTACTTTAGTGTGCATGGGAGATGTGATGGTTTGACTTGGTGAATATGTAGTTAGTGTGAGAATTTCGTTGAATTTGTGTGGCAAATTGAATAAATGAAACTTATAATTTCTGTCGGATACCGGGGCGCTGAATAAAGTGTATGTCTTGTCCTTTGTATGCTAAATCTGCTATATTTCAATTGGACAGAAAGGAATTTTCGCGTACATTGAATTACTGTTCATGATCACGGAGAGTTGTAATAATTCTTGTCTTCTGTCCATAGGTGTGGCTACTTGAGAAGACTCGACCTATTCCATTATCTGTACGTTCGATGTGTATCTTAGCCTCCATTAATTGATACCTTTCCACCAATTCGCCCATGATAGGTGTAACAAATCTTAATGTGTTTGTTGTGTCTTTCATTCTATCATTTGTTGTACAACAATTTATGTGTATCAAAACGCTGTGTGTTAGCAAGGAGGCTTAGATAGGATCACTTACCACTGCGAAATATAAAGCAGGACTTCTGTTCTGTAACCAATCGATCATTACTTAAATTTAACTTGCTGTGTCTAGATCTACACCATCGCATGAAAGAATAAGCGCCTACGATATATCAAATATAACCGAGCTTTAGACGGATAAAGCGGACCATTGAAGATCGTTGTTTATACGATGTCCATGTTCAAACCGGAACACAATGTGATGGTGTAAAAAAACGTCCTATTCCATAAGAACGTTCAGCTTGGTAAGAGTAGCCCGACAGACTACGAGAACCACTTCCACTCTCCCACACCAATCAGCATTATTAGAGAAGGATAAAAGTCAATTTGATTTTTATATGTTTTCCCACCATCTCTGAGTTTCCACTGTATTACTCTTGTGTATTCACATAAGATTCACATGCATTGTCGGACATATATGTAGTAAAAAAATGAGTAGATTGTAGACTCAACCTCGCCAAATTACAAGATAGGACAATAAAAAATATGATTGGATTGTCTACAATTACCATCGTTCTGAGAAAGCATTTATTGCCGTGTTGTGGGAGGATTGTTAAGCTCTGGACTAACTACCAATGAACAAGATTAAGAATATGTACCTTTACGTGGAACATACTCTTACACCATATAGCGTTGTTTAGAACATCCCACACACACTCCGCCTCCGAAGAAGTTTCTATACATCCAATGAGGATCCTAGCCGAGGAGACAGAAACGCGAAAACTCTTCGTCATCCTGAAATCGTGTACTCTATACACCATCTTATCTAGCCTTCGAATTAGCGAAGACAAATGCCCTACTTCCAAAAAGACGATTGTCTACATAGCCAGTCTGAGAAGCCTCTCGTACCACTTCTAGGATTACTCCCATAAAAGAAGATTAATAAAGACTCAGCTGTTGTAGCACATTTTACCCAGCCACAATGAGCATACTTTTTTTCTTATTCGAGAGCAAAAAGTCTATTTATAGGAAAGAGATTATATATAGTTAACAAGATAGACGTCATCTCCCCTTACCATTAGCTCATACCCTGAACATATAGTTATTTTCCTTGCCACCATACATACCAACCTTTATTCCTTTAATAGACTAGCCTAAAAAGGTCAATTACCCTTGCATTTAACAAAATAGGATGATATGTTACTAACGTAGCCAGTGCGAACAATTTCATATCCAATTTGATGATATGACTAACCTAAGGCTTAATATGTTAACCAAAGACACTTACCTATAGACACATGATTAGCCTTTAATAGCTTACGAGACCCCAATAGAGAGATACCTGTGAGATATGAAAATGCCCCAATAATTCCATTTAAAGATGTATCGGCGCCCTCTGAGTTAAGCTGAACCGTATATAGTCAATGAAGAAACTTGAGCAAACACCCAATACACACCCTTAGACTTAGGAAGCCAAGACGTTTTCCCCATGTTAGACCAAACGTAACATTCTATTGCACGAATGGATTTAGGATCGCTCCACCATTGAAGATATGGACTACGAATATTGCTCTCTAACTTTAGTTACATCACATTACCATAGCGGACTTGTTATACATCGATCATGTGTAGCTAGACTCGGGTAAGAGTAGTAATGTTCGCGATGTTGCTCTGTTTGAGTAGCACCTCTATTCTATTTAAACAGACTTGTAGGTTATATTGGGGTATAGTCTACGCGCCACAAGCTGGTAATGTGAACCTCGTTCGACTTCCATAGTGGTATAGGGCCTGAATAGTTGGGCAGTTCACCTTTGTTTTCTTGGTGTGGGTGATTCTTTGTGTAACAGGTGTTCAATATAGTGGGGTGGATGTTCGAGCCTGTGTGAGCGGATGTGCCGGACACGCCGTGGGAGGGGAGTGGGGTTTTTTTGTGTGGTTGTTGGACTGTGGTTTGGGTGGTTGGAGAAGATCTAAGCATCGTGATGGGTGGTATGATGGGTGTCTGCAACCAATGGAGCTTTTTGGTGCGCCTCTCCATGGTGTAGGGTTAGTTGTAAAAGTGTTTTGATTTTCTGGTTGTTGGGCTAGGTTAGTTTTTCCCCTATCCATCTATAATTGTTTTAGGGGATTTGCTTTACTGTACACGATATATTCCTACCTCACCATGCTCGATGACTATTAAAGCCCCTATGTGATTGGATTTAAGTAAATTAGAAGCAATTCGTTAGTATTTCTTCTGCAATGTCAGTGGGGGTTCCTGAACCATTCGGCAATAAGACGTTTGTTAATGGCACGAAAACGTTCTGTAGGGCCACGGCCTATGGATTAAGCCCGTGTATGGGTGTCTCATAAGGGTTTTTATTTCTCACTTAACCGGCTAGGGAGGAGGGGTTGTGCCTCATCTTTTAAAATGGTTTGGACATTGTTGTTCATTCTCAGGCTTCTCTCATAATTTGCCTGCCAATAGGTCTCGTATTTTCTGATATTTATATGGGCGTCATTCATGGTGTCATAGGGCATAGATGACTTGGTTTCATTATTAAGCTAGTGCATCATTCAAAATGTGGATTGCATATTGTTCGCCCACCTACCTCCCTATTTCTGTTTAACCAAGGGTATTGATCTTTTAGGACTACATTAAAAAATCGAAGTTCGGTATAATGGCGATGAATAACTCTTGTTCTGTATGAAGCTATGGAAGGGTGAATTGATCTCTTTCCCGTCTATACTCAATAGCTCTTTCCTCAAGACTTTTTTTGCTCTCGAATTAGCATAAAAGATACGTATGTGGCTGGAATATGGACACATCCGATGTACTTATTACTTCATTTTAGGAGTAATCATAGAACAGTCGAGGTACGGAGGTTCATCAGATGGCTATCGTTGACATTCTCTTTTTGGCAAGCATTTAGTTATTCCTAATATGCCTTCATAGATTAGATATGAGTTACGAAGTTCACTTTCTGGCAGACGAAGAGTGTTCTGTCTGTCGTGACCCCCCCCCCCCCCCCCCCGTCGCTTTTACTCGGCGAGGCTAATCCCTCTATTGATGATATAACTCTTGAGACGGTTGCGGCAGTCGATGGAGAGTTGTGATGGGACTAGGACTCGTATCCTAGTTGAACTAAGCTAGGGATAAAGGGCTATAAATACCCCTCATCCCATAGCTCATTCATACGACACACATAATTCTCAATACCTTAAAATAGTGTTTAGTTTTTCTTGTTCTTCTCCAACCGAGTTCGACAACTTTCACAAAGGTTAATTCGATTTTCGGTTGTTCTATTCCTAAGCCGATTCAAACCTAAAGTCTTTTAAGAGTTTCGGTTCTTGTTTCATCTCCTAGCTCGACGTGTTTGGCAAGTTCGTGGTTTGTGGATTAAAACCCTAAAAGGGTTTCGGGTTTTGCACTTATTCGGTCCAAGGGTTATTCGGTTAGAATAGGGTTTTACAAAACCTAATTCGGTTCATTAATTTCGCATATCATCTCAAAGGGTGCGATTGGTATTCGGTTATAATACAAAGGTTGTTAGTTAGTGGAGTTAAGCCTAGCAAGCTTACGTGTTCGGTTGACGTGATTGTGTGAGCAACCGTAGAGGCGATTGTCTTAGTCGCTTAACTCGTTTTCTTGATCAATTATCAAAGAGGTACGCGTTTCTTTTACTTCTTGTTTAAGTGTTAACCATATGCTATTACTAGATCCAAATCCGCTGCGTACTCGTAGTAACTTGGTTACATAGATATTAAATCCCAACACTTAACCCATTAGAAAGACCACACATATAACTAATAACTTATACACAATTTAAAAGAAGTTGACACCTTGAGTGCTAGTTGGTTGGCCTCTTTCACACGTTCAGCAAGTGTTGTAGCTTCCTCACGATGGGCGTAACACGAGAACACCCTTTTTCCTGAAAATAGTGAATTAAACGGTGGTTAGCTTCTTTTTTTTTACACTCTCAGGACATGAACATATTCAATGTAGCAAGCCTTTCTGCCT
The DNA here is from genome assembly GCA_026074375.1 of Tanacetum coccineum. NCBI lineage: Eukaryota > Viridiplantae > Streptophyta > Magnoliopsida > Asterales > Asteraceae > Tanacetum > Tanacetum coccineum. Next base: position 45,745 of record BQNB010032560.1, on the reverse strand, counting down.
GATATACACATTGCATAAAGACAAACATTTAGTCCCTCTGTCCCAAATTATATAAGTTCACTTTCAATTTGCACAAAATTTAAGAAATTCTCACTAACTACATATTCACCAATCAAACATCATCTTCCTCCACTAAAGTAATTTTTGATTGGTTGAAATATGAAAGTGGACAAGTATTTTGAGACAACAAAAAAATAGAAACATGGACTTATAATTTGGGACGGAGGGTAGAAGCAACAAATAATATTGTACCGGGAGAAACTTGCAATCCAAGTCAATCAAAATATATGAATACCTGAACCATTTGACCTGAAATTGGGATTGCTCTTACGCCAAGGTTCCCAAGCATCAAAGACACACGTTGGGCATCTTTACATGGATGAGTGAAAACCATGGATGAAGTGGTCGACATTTCATTCAAAAATGTACAAGATAGCAGTCCTGTTGGTAATTTTTTTTATCAATCCCTTTGTATACGATTTAAATTTTGTAGAGTATCCTACCTTGTACCTCGCCGGAACAAAGCATAATTGATGTTCCAGTTTGTCAAGATAACCCGTTTGCGCTACCCCAATTAAGTCCTTCCCTAATATATGAGCAAACATTTCATTCATACGGATAAACATCAGAACTATTATATATAATTCTTTAGAAAAAACACTAACCTTCAAGTGCTCGAGTTAACTGTTCAACTTGTCCTACTTCTTTCGATGATTTTGACTTGTTCCATTTTTATCCTTCTGCAACACAGCAAAAAATAGCTAGCTAGCTAGCCGAATCTCAATCATTTATATATACTTTTATTCGTACAAATTGTGAATGTGTGAAAAAAGTTTGTGATCACATTTTGTTTAGCGTATTTGGTCCTAATTAATTGTCTTGATTTAACAACTATATGTATTTTTAAGAAAATGTTGGTAATGGTCCTTACTATCACCAGAGTATTTAGTTTCAAAGCCTAAGAGCATATGGAGGATATGTATGGACTTCAGTGCTAACGAGAGCTAGGTGAAGGAGCAGACCAATAATTATTGTGTCACCCCAGCGTCACATCAACATTTTTAATAACACCCCAATAAATAAAATACCTTTTTTGGCAATAACACCCATTAACTTTTATGATGCAGTGATCCTAAACACCTCACCAACAATACCAATATACACGTCATAAAATTCAAAAATAACAACGGCGTTCAGTTGCCGGTGCACTACGACGGCGCCATTGGGCTTTTTTTTTGCAAATGGCGTGACAAAACCCGAAATGCATTACATACTTCAGTAATTGCCATTATTTTTAAAAAAATGGACCAAAAGTGTTATACCCGGTAAAGATAGTGGACCAAAATTGTAGTTTTCTCTTTATTTTATATATGTATATGCATCACTTGCTAATTATTGTATGTCACTTTCACTCATCAGATTACACATTTGTCAGCTTTATTAGTGAATTCCGTAAAACTAAATTGGTTTTCTACTAATTTTGGAGCCTGGGTGTTGTTGCTTTAAACTACATATCAATATAATTTATTGGTTCATGTTGCAGACTGCAATTACTGAAAAGCTCACAAACACAAAGAGCCAATATAATAAGCTAAGCTCCCGTAGGAGTGTATAAAAAAGTAAAAAAGAGCTAAAACTAAGTTACGAAAAAAGAGTGGGTGTGTTCCAAAATTGATGCTAATTAGGTGGAGCAAAGACAACTTTTTGACCTATCAATATGTCTACTAAATCGAAAGCAAGCACTTCATGACATTATTAGGTTCGTTATTAAGGATCCAACCACTTCAAAGAAACGTACACAAAACAGAGGGAACATAATGACCACAAGGAATCTGTTTTCTAGACTTATATCAAGAATACATGCGTTGATAATTATACGAGGAATCTGTTTTCTAGAATTCTTTACCTTAAATACCAGCAAAACATCTCCTTGGTCAGTCTTTAATCTTCTTGGATTAATCTTTTTCATGTAGGCTTATATGATGAATATTAATAAGGTTATTTTGAAGTAGAACCACAAACACATGATGTCTGGGATATTGCATTACCATGTGACTGAAATGATCAGAACTAGTAAATGAACGGTCTGAATGATAGTGTCTCAGTGTTTCAAAAAATATTTGTATTGGGCATGAGGTAGTAATTGAGAATCAAGAGTACCCTTTTGTGGTATTGTCATCATGTCAAAGTTACAAGTCTGCGTTTGCGTGCTTTCTTGTCTATGACTTCCTTAGGTAACGAATAATAAGTAATGTGGGTTGAAACGGGTTGTTTTTTAGTATGGGTTATCGAGTTGATCAGCTTATGTGACCTACAAACATTGTTTGTTATTTATGTTAATGTGGTATTTTCTTTAGAGTTCAGTTTCCTGCTTGATGTTGGCTTACGTAGGTTCCTCAATCTGTAAACAGTAAATTTTCATCATCCGGATTTTGGTATCCACAACCTCGATGTTTACCATACATGTGTTAACGCTCTCATCTGTCATAGTTATGTACTTGCGTAGCATTTTCTTTTTATTAACCATGAGTTTTTACTTCCAAGGGACACAAAATCTTTAGTGGAGGGTTATCTGAATCATCATACATAGTTTTTCGCTGTAGCGCATTATGGATTATGAAACTAAAATTAGCTAGTGCGGGTTTATCTTCCATAGTATGGTGCAAAATAAGTTTGTTAATGAGAAATCGAGAGTTATGGCCAATAATCAATAAAATTATTGGGACAGAGGAAATAATGAGGTCAAAAAGTCAACTGTTCCTAAGGTAGAAAATAAGATTGTCAATGTGAAATCACAAGTTATAGCCCATACAAATATTGGCGGTGTAGGAAATAATGAGGTAAAAAAGTTGACTACTGCTCAGGTAGAAAATAAGATTGTGAATGATAAACCAAAAGCCATGGCTGATACTGGTAACAGTATTGGTGGTATAGGAACTGATGAGGTCAAAAATTCAACCGCTTCTCTGGTAGAAAATAAGAATGTTATTGAGAAGTTTAAAGGCATGGCGGATACAGATAACACTATTTGTAGTATAGTAACTAGTGAGGCCAAAAAGGAAATTGCGGGTCAGTTAGAAAATAAGAATGTTAATCAGAAATTGGAAGTTATGGCGGGTACAGATGAGACTATCGGTGGTATAGAAACTAGTGGGGTCAAAACGTAAACTCCTATTGAAACGCCCTCTTCCGATTCTACCGAAGAAGGGAGCTCAAAGGAGCAGCGAAATGAAAGTAACGACAACTCACAGTTTGAGAAGAAAACATTGACCGTGATGAGGGGTGGTGAAATGGTGCAGGTAATTGTTTGTTACTGTTTAGAGTTAACTACATTTTTGGTCCTTGTAATTTGTCAGATATAACGGTTTTAGTCCAATAGTTTAAAATGTAACAGATCTCGTTCATTTTTGGTCAACCCGTAACACTTTTGGTCCTTTTTTGGACTAAACCCGTTATACCCGACAAACCACAAGGACCAAAAGTGTTACGTTTTACTAAAAATAGACGAGATCTGTTACATTTTAAACTATTGGACTAATACCGTTATATTCGACAAACCACAAGGACCAAAAATGTAGTTAACTCTACTGTTTATTTAATTTCTCATTTAGTATAATTATATGACTATTTAAATTTATATTTGATGTACGTTAAAGGTAAGCTACAAGGCGATTTCGCCAAAAGGAAGACTATAATCTAGTTATTTACTCAAGATAACAATTCAAAATGGTGAAGCATTAATAATTTACTAATGATACAATATCGTATACAAGTATTATAGACAAATTAGTATTCTTAGGACGAAACAGATAATGAACGATTACCAACTGTTGTAGAGCGATACTCAGGTCTTTTGGAAGATAGGGAAAAGAGAACTAAGAAACTGACTCCACAATAGTGTAGAGCGATACTCAGGTCTTTTGGAAGATAGGGAAAAGATAACTTAGAAAATTGACTCCACAATAGTGGATATTGCAAACTTATAGAAACCATTCTTCGCCGAAATGATAATTGTCCTATTTAGTCCGTCAGAAAGTTAGGGTCCACTAGCACTATATAGCACCATGTGCACACGGCACAGTTCTATATAGAGAGGATAGTTGACTTGCACGCGATCCATTGCTAATACATGTTTAACAAGTTTAGGTGAAAGAGTCATGAATGAGATATTGAGCTTTACAGTAATACAGACGGAAACTAATGTATTGATTATCTATAGATTATTCTTTATGGCTATATAAAATCAATATAGAACACTTCAGGTACCTCTTTAATGTAATCTATTCATACCATTAACCAAATTAACTTAATGCATTTTATCAGTGAGTCACCCTACGATGACCACCGTAAACACACTCTCATTATGGTCATTATGCGTCTTCAACCCTTAACATTCACATATCAAGCAAAAGTGTGGTGTCATTTACTACATTAACATATCTAGCAGACAAGTAAAAGTAACGTTTGGTTACTATTTACCTTGACAGAACATTAGTAATTTCAATCCTACAGGAACTACAATAGTAAAAAGTAATTAAAAACTCTCTTATACTTTTAAAGACTTTCGAGGACATAAAAAATACAAAGGCTATCCTTTTTCTTAGCTATAGTTATGCTATCAAAAGGTTTAACACTTACCTTATAACCCCTTGCGAGCTTGTTCGTCATTCTCCATAAGATCATGCATATGTAAAGCATAACCCACCCGGAAACAATCTTCAGCCACAAGTTCGAGATGAACACTTGAATTCCCATTATACCACGATACCACATAATAAAAATATTGTGAATATCGTTATTACGGGTGGGCAGCAGGTTGGGTCAAACTTTTGCAATAAAATACAACAGAATGCCGTTGAACCCGAGTAGGCGACAAGAGCTCCAACAATACATAGTGTCGCACGTTACTCATCCAGAAAATTTTCTTTACCCGATAAGTGAGATACAATGTTGCAGTACCAACATTGAAACTGTAATGTATGTTAGTATTAAGCTCATGTACTCTTTCCTGGATCTGCAGAAAGCATTTACCGTTAGGTAAAAACATAATCAGACATAAAAATATTCGGCAGTTGGCACTATATTGTGTTAAGGTGCCGTAAATTAATAGCGCGCAAATACCTTTTTTCGAATACATGTGTTGTATGTTGGTTATCGATATCCCCGTAGCAAACAAGGCTTATGAACCTGATAAATTTTGTGATGCTTAGGACAGATCCATAAAGCCAGCAAAGACTAGGGTAACTGCTACAAAATTTAAAAATTATTATGATTAAACAACGTCAATAAATGTATAAATTTTAAAACAAGAATGTTAGACTTACTATCCACTAAGAAAAAAGATGTTCTTGCCAATGCCAATAATCGTTTACGGTAACCAGGGCAATGTAAAATGAGATGGTTTACCATTTTCTATTTCTTCGGCACTACAATTTGGACTTGAGTGACTTGGTGAGGATGAAGTATCCGAGGGTGGGGGCGGGGGCGTTCTGATACCCAATGGTGTTGGAGGCTCTTCTTGTTGGGACATGACATGCCTACGGAGAGGAGACGACATTGCAATTCTGCTCAAAATACAATAATCAAATGAACTGTTTCAATCACATGTGTTGTGCTGTTGTTTAGTTATTGAGGTTTCAAGTCACAACTAACCATTTTCAAGTCACAACTAAACAACAACACATGTGACTGAAACAGTTCATTTGATTATTGTACTTTGAGCGGAATTGCAATGTCGACTCCTCTCCATAGGCATGTCCAATCCCAACAAGAAGAGCCTCCAACACCATTGGGTATCGGAACACCCCCGCCCCCACCCTCGGACACCTCATCCTCACCAAGCCACTCAAGTCCTAATTGTAGTCCCGAAGAAATAGAAAATGGTAAACCAACTCGTTTTACATTGCCCTTACCGTAAACGATTATTGGCATTGGCCAAAACATCTTTTTTCTTACGGGGATAGTAAGTATAACATTCTTGTTTTTAAATTTATACATTTATTGAAGTTGTTTGATCATAATAATTTATAAATTTTGTTGCAGTTACCCTAGTCTTTGCTGGCTTTACGGATCCGTCCTGTGCATCACAAAATTTATCAGGTTCATAAGCCATGTTCACTACGGGGATATCGAAAACCAACATACGACACATCATTCGAAAAAAGGTATTTGTGTGCTGTTAATTTACGGCGCCTTAGTGCTAACTGCCGAATATTTTTATGTCGATTATGTTTTTACCTAACGGTAACTGCTTTCCAGGAACGAGTACTTGAGCTTAATACTAACATACATTACATTTTCAATGTTGGTACTGCAATATTGTATCTCTCACTTATTGGGTAAAGAAAATTTACCGGATGAGTACCGTGCGTCACTATGTATTGTTGGAGCTCTTGCCGCCTGCTCGGGTTCAACGACATTGTATCTGGTTATGTATTTTACTGCAAAAGTTTGACCCAACATGCTGCCCATCCGTAATAACGATATTCATAATATTTTTATTATGTGGTATCCTCGGGCCTAGTATAATGGGAATTCAAGTGTTCATCTCGAACTTGTTGCTGAAGATTGTTTCCGGGTGGGTTATGCTTTACATCTGGCCTGATCTTATGAAGAACGACGAACAAGCTCGCAAAGGGTTATAAGGTATGTGTTAAACCTTTTGATATCATAAATATAGCTAAGGAACATGATAGCCTTTGTATTTTTTATGTCCTCGAAAGTCTTTAAAAGTATAAGAGAGTTTTTAATTACTTTTTTCTATTGTAGTTCCTGTAGGATTGAAATTACAAATGTTCTGTCAAGGTAAATAGTAAACAACACGTCACTTTTACTTGTCTGCTAGATATGTTAATGTAGTAAATGCCACCTCACTTTTGCTAGATATGTGAATGTTAAGGGTTGAAGACGCATAATGACCATAAGGAGAGTGTGTTTACGGTGGTCATCGTAGGGTGACTCACTGATAAAATGCATTAAGTTAATTTGGTTAATGGTATGATTACATTACATTAAAGAGGAATTTGAAGTGTTCTATATTGAGTTTATATAGCCATAAGGAATAATCTAAAGATAATCAATACATTAGTTTCGGTATGTGTTACTGTAAAGCTCAAAATCTCATTCATGACTCTTTCACCTAAAACTGTTAAACATGCTGAAAGTGGTTTTGCTGAAAGGGGATAGTTGACTTGTACGCGATCCATTACTAATACTTGTTTAACATGTTTAGGTGAAAGAGTCATGGTTTAACTCCTTGTACTTTTTGAGTGCTTGATAAAAAAATGAAGTTCAACTTTTGGTTGTTTGGGTTTGAGTGTGAGTGACGAATATTTTTCGTGATTAAACCTAATGACAAACGAGTTTGTCACTGACTTGTTCCTGGTGATGAAATTAAGTGACGGGTTTTTTCTCGTCACTATAAGGCCTCAATAGTGACTAAAATAAATGTCGTCACTAAATTTTAGACATTAAAGCCTGTTTTTTAGGTAGTGATCCTTAATCTCGATTGGTTAATTCTAAACCTTTTGTCTCTTTTTCTTGAATATCATATTTGTTAGTACCTTCAAGATTAGGGTTTTGTTGGTCTGAATATTTACTTGCTGAAATATCATATTTTATTTCAGCTAATTGTTAGTGGTATTTGTAAATATTAAAGCTAATGGGAGCGGAAGTCCCAAAAGGTCCAGGGGTAGAAGTGGAAATAGTAAAAATAGGAGTCGAAACTCCTCACCGAGCAATAGTTATTATGATGATGAAAGCAATGAGGAAAAGATGGTGGAAAACAATTCTAGGTGATCGACCGTTCTAATGTTCCACCTGAAAAAAGTGTAATCGAAGTAGACTCTGCTTCTTCTGGTAACGTTGTATCAGAAATGGAAGATTTGGAGTCGATATTGTATCACAATTTTGTAAAGTGACATATTCAAAATAGATTTTGAATGAGAGTTCGGTAATCTCCATGAAGTAGCACCTCCATAAAATTTTACTCCTCATTGCGACATAATGCACGTAAGAACAATGCTTGTGCTAGCAGAAAGTAAGCTAAACCACGATCATTGTCGTCTACATCATGCCTTGGTTGGATTGATAATATCGGTGAAAAGGAAATACATTATTTGCTTATTTAACAAAACTTCTATGTAAATCTTCTTAATTGGATTATACTTTTTATCAATACTATAAATGTAGCGCAAGCGAGATGTAAACGACGAAGATCATGGTACACCTTACATTCAGTGCGTGCAGGGATTGTGCTTACGTGTATTGTGTCGTAATGAAAAATTTTTATATCAAATGAAGATGCTACTTCTTGAGATCCGTAAAATCCCATCTATATAGCTTTTGTAAATTAGTCAAAATATAAATCTTTGCTCATGAGGATCATATTTAAATAAAGAGTTAAGTACATTTTTGGTCCCTGTGGTTTGGTGCATTTTCTCACTTTTGGTCCAAAAATAAAAAAAAGTTTGGTTTTGGTCCAAAACACATAGTTTCGGTCCACTTTTGGTCCAAAAGACATAGTTTCGTTACACTTTTGGTCCAAAAGACATAGTTTCGGTTCACTTTTAGTCCAAAAATTTTAGTGCAAATTCACGGGATTGGACTAAAAGTGGACAGAAACTATGTTTTTGGACCAAAAGTGAACTTTTTTTGAATTTTGGACCAAAAGTGAACTCGCACCAAACCACAAGGACCAAAAATGTACTTAACTCTTAAATAAATCTTCTAGTGCAAACAAGATTTACTATAGATATAAAGTTTTAAGTTGTGGCTACAAGTGATTTTTAAGTGGTAAGTATAGTTGCAGCCTATCCCGAATATACTACTAAACTGTAATGCTTTTCTCTGGTGTTTTAATAACAGTAATTATTCTTGTCGAACTCGGGTTTTTTTCTTCCTTTTTTGCATGTTTTAGCAATCTTGTGTATTACGATATTTTTGGTTATTGGAGCATAATGAAAATGGCCACGCACACATGGAAAAAAGTTCCATATTTTATGGAGAAACATGCATATTGCCATACCATTGGTCCCTACCCTGAGGCGGGTCGAGGCTGTTAGGTCAACGGGTAACTTTGATATATGTGTGGGTCGAGTCTGTTTGGTAATAGGTCATATGATCATACGACAAACATTTACTACCATTATCAAGTTCCACGACAAAGCGATGGTGTAAAACTTGGCAATAAGAATGGTCATGATTTTGATTATAGAGCAATCATCTACCAAGGTCCACCACAAAAATATAGTTCCCAACAAGACTATAAGAGTGATTTTGAGTATGCCCGTCGAGCAAGCATCTTCCATCCTCAAAGTCGCAAAGATATGGTTCCCGACAAGGCAATAAGTATGACTATGATGGTAGAGCAAGCATTGGCTATCCTCAAAGTTCACAAAGATATGTTTTTTCACAAGGCAATAGGAATGACTTTGATGGCAGAGCGGCATCGGCCATCCTTAAAGTCTAACACAAAGATATGGTACTCATCCAGGAGGCTATCAAGGACAAAGGCAGCAGCTGTGCAAATACTATGCACTGCAATTATTTGCACTGATTTGTGCATCTAAGCTTTCCTCTTGTGGTTTTAAGGCAAGCATGTTTGGAAGGATTCTTGACCCCTTGCGTCTTACTATGATGCTGATTTTGTATGATTGATGGGACATGTACAACATGTTCAAACTATGAAAATTACGAACAACATTTTGAACATCAAATGATAGCAGATTTGCCGGGCAACTTTTTACTTCTGATTCTGCTTATTAATACTCTAATATTACATGAAACGAATGAACAGGGCCTCTAACAACAATATAACCAGTCCACTGCCTTGAAATGTATATTAAAATATGAATATTAATAAAACAATTTGTTGCAAAAATTAGCTAAGCATTCATACTTCCAAAAATGATTATACATACAAGAATTCTTTATTTAATGTCCATTTCTGCTCATATGAAGGTAGTCTTTCTAAAACCAGAAACAATCTTTCGACTATTGTCGATTTGAAAGGAATACCGATAATTAGGCAAAATTCTTAGCAAAAACTGCCAAAAATAGACTTTTCGTATTTCATTCAACTGAATAGCCAGGTTACAAAGCACTTATTAAATAGGTATACAAAAGTGAAATGGGCCTCAAAAGACAAACGGCCGAAAACTATCCTGAAAACAGATTTCTAAAAAACCAAAAAAAAAAAAACATGAAAATGCAAATAACTCCTAAATCATCTTTCTCTAGGTATTAGTCCATGTTGCATACAAATTAGGCGTGTAAACTAGTAAACAAGTAATTATGCACATATCGAGACAAATACAAAAGATGACATTAAAATTAACAGGTAAACATGTAGAATCCGAGTTCTCTTACGAGTATTCCCCAATTGGAGAACCATAATACCCTCACTAGGTTTTCATCCATGTGCCTAGATCGCCCCATTCATCATAAAAGTGATTGAGTAGGTTTTATGGCCGGATAAGGAAACACAATGAGACTATATATGTAAAAGATCTAGTTTCCCAAAAATAAAAGATTTTAGTTACCATAAATAAAATTAAGATCTTTTATATATATAGCGTGATCTATTATAAAAAGAAATATATCTACTAAATTAACAGTTTAATTGTATTCTTTTTTACAATATTAGCAATCAGTTGTTTCCAAGATCTAGATCTACAAATTTTATTTAATTATGACAAAGATTTGCATGATCTTTGCCATATTTGCATGAAACTTTAAATAAAACACTAAGCGCAGCACATCAAGCATATGAATTAAATCTAGGCGTGTACAATTCAAGACAAGATATAATTCAAAAGTGTAACCCTAATGCTAAAACGAGTTGACTCGTGATGCCATTGTTGGGATTTAACATACTAGGTAACCAATTTAGCTACGAGTTCGCAGCGGAATAGATCTAGTTTTGACACAAAGATTAACACATAATAAAGTAAATAATTATAACATTAAAAGTAAATAATTACTTACCTCTTGATCTTGAACTTGAAACAAGTTAAGCAGTTAAATTACTGCCTCTACGGTTGCTCACACAAACACGTCAACCGAGTATGAGTTGATTGCTAGTCTACCTTCACGAACCAAACACCACGTGTTTAATCGAACGAACCAAACGCACCCCTTGGTGTACCTTTGTGCGATCGAACCAAAACTAAAACCAAGAACCCTAATTAGGGTTTGTAGAAAAACCCTAATTCTTGAATCACCCTTAAACCAAAAACCTTAGCAAAGGTTTGTGTTACGTCAAGCTAGGAGGAACACCAAAACTACAATCGTCAAGCAAGGAAGTGTAGAGAAAATCGAAAACCCTAAAAGGGTTATGGTTTCGATTGGTTTAAGTAGACAAACAGAAAATCCCTAAAGGTTTAGGGATTTTTGAGGAGAGAGGGAAAAGAAAATCTTGTGTGATTTTTTTAATGTGAAAGGAATTGATTTGTGATGAATAATTTTAATAATGAGGTTTAGGGTTGGGGTTTATATAAGCACCCAACCCTAAAGCTTTTGGAACAAGATAGGTATTTTTTCCATATATATCACAAATCTCTTCTCCTTTCTTTTTCCTTATCTCCAAGAATTGAACCAAACAACCTTCTAGAATCCTATAGGGTCCGGCCAATCATAGGGCACCCCTAGGGTTTGGGTTTTGTTCAATTTGGTCCCTTGATTTATAATTTAAATATTCGTTACACTAGTTATACAAGTAACTATTCCTTTTATTCCAAATATAGTAAACAGTAGCAGCCAAACATAGCCTCATCACAATACTTCCAATATTCATGCTCATATTCCACTTATATACTTCCTGAATCAAATCATCCCAATACATTTTCCTGATCTTAAACAATATGAGAGTCTGGCATCTTATTACAAAGACCACATATCATGCTTTTATTAGGATACAAGTTCATCAGCTTGTCTTGAGTCAACAATTTCCCTTTAATAGCCATCCAAAGGACAAAGGCATGCTTAGGGATACAATTAGAGAACCACACAAGTTTACTCCAACTGACACTGGGATTATTTTCTCTAACATCTTTCCAAACTTGTCTGACTGAGAATCTCTTTTTATCACCATTACCTGTAAACCAAACAGCAACATCTTGTATAGTGGTTGTGCCTTTCTTAATGCTATGCATCTTTATGAACATAAGAAATAAAATTAAGATGTTTCAACGCATATGCCCATTTAATATTTTATCAAACTGAAGGCCTTGCGGTCTAAAGGTATTTGAGTGTCTCAGCAACCTAAAAGTTGTGGGTTCAGTTATCGTATGAAACATTTATGAAGTTTATGTGAGATACTAAGTGGTTTAACTACGTAAATAATTAAATCATTTCAAAATATACAAAGAAAAACCAAAACTAAGAGGTTGTTTGTTTTAGCTTATATGTGGCTTATGAGCTTATTAGTTTTTCGGTTTATATTTCAAAGTCCCCAATTCTGGCTTATTTTGAGATTTGTGGGCATGTATAAGTTTATTATGATACGGTAAACTTCTTGAAGTGAGTTTACAGAAGCAAAAGAGATTTGTTGACGGGAATTGAACATGAAATATTTGCAAAGCACAAGGACTGTTTTCGCCATTAACCCAAATACAACAATATAAAGCTCACCACTTTTTCTATCCAAACAACTCATTCTCCTTCAAAAATCAAAACAAACGATGAAGAAAAAAACAAAAAAAATTCATCCAACGCAAGGTACAATTTTATTATATGTAATGCACACCAACTGTTCGATTAAATGCCTCAATCAAATAGTACTAGTTTTCTTTAACAGGGTGTTTGGGATTTGCTTACTTCTCTCTAGCTTATAAATAAGCACTTCTATACGGCTTTTAGCTACTACTTTTAAAGAGTGTTTGGGATTTGCATATTAATAAGCTTCAGAAGATCGATGGTGTTTGTGTGTTTTATAACACTTTTTAATTATGATGATTCTTTGCATAATGTGTAACTGTATGATTTTAAATTCAAAACGTAAAGCGATTATGTAGTTTTTTTTCTGTTACTTTTCCACTTGTTTGATTGATGGGATTTACTTACAGTCGGGTCAAGCAAGAAGATGGAGGAAAACACAATCGATACAACCGACCGGATTTCAATGCTTCCCGAATCTATTGTTCACCACATACTATCGTATCTTTTGGATGATGCAAAATCGCGTGTTCGAATGAGTGTTTTGTCCAAGGAATGGTTTGCTTTAACAGCTTCTGTTCCGTTTTTGTATTTCCATTTAAACGGGGCGTGGTATAACTTGTTTCTATCTGAGTGTGGTGAATATATCAGGGACACGTTTTATAAGTATGTTGAATATATGGTGTCTAGATTCTGCGATCAAAACATCAGTGCACACACACTCGACATCTGTACAAGTATTATAAATCTTGAACAAAGAGAACTCGTTGGACGTTTTCTTGATTTAGTTCTTGAAAAAGGCTTGCAAGTGATGAATATTTCTTTTTATTATCGTGAGAATCTGACAATGTGTCGTTTGCCTAACACACTCTTATCTGCCTCTTCGTTAACATCTTTGACGTTGCATGAGTGTGAGCTGCCTTCGTCCTTGACGGTTGGCGTTGTGAAATTCAAGTCACTGAAGTTGTTGTCCCTTACAAATCTCCCGATAGAAGAAGGCGTGATCGAGTATCTCACCAAATCTTGCCCTATTCTTGAAGAAATTTATCTGAAATCTTGCTATGGTTTCAAAACGTTTTGTGTTAAGAGGCATCATAATCTTCTGAAAGTTGAGATTTACTGTTACAAAAGACTTCTACTTGAAAGAATAGATGTTGAAGCTCCAAATCTAAGTTATTTTCTTTTAGATAGTAACAAAGAAAAGGCCCCCTCTATGTTTATGGCTTCATGCAAAAAGCTAACAATATTTTGTTATAGCGGTTCTCCATTAAAAATACTCAATGACTTTTTATCTAATTTCCCGCTCATCGAGATTTTGTGTTTAGACCTTCCACCTCATGTCAACAACCTGCGGTTGTCAAACCATTCCTTGAGGAAAATACGACTACATTCGCACTGTGATTTGGAAAAAATTGATTTAAATACACCCAGTTTACTTTTGTTTGAGTTAATTGAGTATGACCGAGCCAATATCAGGTCTTTATCAAAGAATTACTCATACTTGTCGAAAGGATGTATGAAATGTGTTACACAATATTCTCTTGACATTCTTTGGTTCCAGAAGTTGAGAAAATTCTTGGAAAAGAATAGCATTTTCAAAGTCTTGAAGTTGGATATTTATTCGGTATTTCCTCAAGTTCATTTATTTTCTGCAATTTTTTTGGTTTTTACTTGCTCCCAAACAATGATATAAAATAATGCCTGACACAAAGTTGTGTTTACCAATGGTCTTACAGAAGCTCATAGATGTTGAGAAGTTAAAGCTCATCCAGTCACCACCTTATGAACTCGAGCATGTTGAATTATACGCGTTCAACTCAAGTGAATTATCGTCGTTTCATGTAGCTGTTGTGGATGTTGTGCTGTGGTGTTGTCGGCCTCGATCTCTAACTTTAGATCTATATTATTATATGGACACAGGCCATGTTGTCAAGGTAATATTTATGTTAATCCTCCGTTCGTGTATTATTTCCCTTTCATCTCACTTCAACATGGTTTTGACTTTTGATTATGTTTCTATGCAAAAGTTAAGTGAAGTCTTATTCTCTTCTCTTCAGTATACATATGAAAAACTACTTCGACAAGAAAATGAGGGCCAAACTAATATTAAGTTTGTGCTATTTACCTCTTCCAAAGACAAACAATACTTTAGTGACCTGAATTCGTTGTTGAAAAGGCTATCTCTTAATCAAGGAAAAATGAAACGATATTTGACCTTTATAAAGGAAGAAGGTACACTATCTACATTTTTATTTTATCATCTAATTTTATTTACACGTGCATAACACATTTCTCTTGCTCATATCAATTAAGTTGTCCAAGAAGCAGGATAATTAATGGAGTATGCAAATTCTGAGATAGCATGATCAGTTGGATTAAGGAATGTATCCTGTGATGACAGAAGTACAAAAGGTGACCAGTACTAGTAGAGAATTGGATCTGGTGTTTAGCTTTATAGAGGAGTCAGGTTCAAAATTTATTGAAAATCCGATATAGTGAACACGTTTAAGTAACTCTATTCTGATTACTGTGCTTATTTGTGCTTACATTTGTACTGATGGTTTTGAATCTTAGTAACATTGGTTTGCCTTATGTTAGAAAGTAGAGAAGTATATGATCCTCAATGTTAATTGGTTGGACTACGTAACGTGCCTCAAAGTGTTTGGTCGTAGTAAGTTATCTTAACCATCTTCTGTAATTTTTTGCTTCTGGTGGCAATCCATTTTTAGGTGTATGCAACTTCATATTGTGTGGCTTTTTGGTTAACCATTGTTGTGTTATTACTATAAAGCTTATAGGCCGTCTTTGACCCGTGACTTGTAAACAAAGTACATTCGAGTACGAGTTGTTTCTTTGGCCAGTCGATGAAACATGTCAACCTATAACATGCAAGGCGCTTTTTTTCTTAGTTTATAAATAAGCTATTATATGTTTTTTAGTAATCTTGTTTTCTTGCTTAATTTGTGTTGTATGTGTTTTTCTTATCTGTGCTGATTTGAGGCCTTGGTGGTTATGTTAATGGGCCAAATGAACCCCAAAATCCTGGAGCCTCACTCTATTTGTCAAAGCCCATTAATGAAAAATACTTATGTTTGCTCCTAACTTAGGAGTCCAACTGAACCGAGTATACCCGAACCGAAACCGAAATGTGGTGAAAGGGTTAACCGAAATCGAACCGAATGAGACTTGGGTCGGTTCGGTTTTGTCGGGTCGGTTTCGGGTTTAGGCACCAAGAACCGAAATTTTAAAAATGGAGGGAAAGTGGTGGATTATGTTGTTTATTACTAATGTTTTTGTATCAGTACGAGATTCTTACTATTGTCTTTTGTAAGTTTTGGTTTTTAGCAGATTACATAAGAAAATCTTTGTTATCTCATTGTTAGGATGACATATTACATAAGAAATCTTTGTTTAATGATGTAAAAAACAAAGAAGAGAATATTAAACAAGCCATTTCGTTTCTTGGTTTCCATCGATACTATTCACATATGCTTATATTGTTGCACCTTGTTTACAATGCTTGACTCTGTTTCGGATTTTTAGCATCTGATTTTAAATAGTTTTACAATATATATTGACTTAAGTTATCTTTAGATGAAAAATGATTACTAATACTAATAGAGAAACACTTAACTATTGGTCTTAGACATCATAATAACAAGATAACACATATGACCAAATGTGCAAAACATCAGCACCCCTTGCTATTGCCATCACTTTCCCCACATAAATTTGACCATCGGCAAATGGCGCCTAATTAAGGAATGTTAGTATGTGTAATCAGAATCAGATGGTGTTTTAATACACGTGTATCTGAAGCTGTGATAGTCATAAATCTTAAATCCAGTTGTCCGTGTCTTATAATATTGTAAGATGATATGTTTGAATGACTACCAATCTACCAAACACAAATTTAGGTCATGAGTTTGAATATGTATGAGCATTACATATTTACGACAAACCGCAAAAATAATCACAAAATGCAAGACATAAATGTAAGACGCCAAGTTAGTGATAGTTGCCGCAGTGACAAGACAACTAATAATGGACAAAACAACGACGGTTCTTCAACGGGTGTCACGGATTTGTTCTCACATATACTTCAATTACTATTTTTGTATTTATTCATAAAAACTTAAGTAGTATTACATAGCGTGTTTACAAAAGTATAGGACAACAAACACTTAACCCCTAACCTATGTTAAGTTTGCTCTTAATTTCCTACAATTTCCACCTTAGGAGTAACACTTAAACATAACCGATACTCAGCATCTTTTCTTCATGCTGGAACCTCGAACCGGAGACCACCTTGTTGACCAGATGACTGAAAATCCTCATGTCACCTGTTCAAATATGGTCCTCACACACGATTAATTTGTATGAGTCTCTATTCTACTAATTGATACGAATACATATTCATTAAGACTATAGATAATAATATATATTATCCATCTCGGTCTTTAGAGATATACCTTTTTATAGAGGCGGAAAGAGTTTATAATACAACACATACAAATACAAAGTATGCAAAAAAAATGAGTTCTATTTTCGCTTCTTTTTTATTTATCCTCTGGCTGAAAAAGAATGTTAATACTTCATACACACATATATATATTTGAAGGTTAAGGTTGAAACAGTCAATAGAGTAGGTGAAGGATGCCAATAAACAAGATTCTGTTCAGATACTATCTTTGTAAATTAAAAAAATCTAATTTCTTTTCTGTTATTTGTATTTTCCTTTATATTTTATTTTTCGTTTAGTAATTTTCCTAGATTAGCTTCCATACACTCCTTCACTTTCTTCTTTTTAGCAACATTATCATCTGCACCCTCTTGACCAGGTACTCCGGTTACCATAATGTTTGCCCCCATCGTTTTATCAAGGTGTACATTTTTCTGCTCTTTTACCAAGCAGTCCGTGCTTGTCTTTTCTGCAAGTTGTTTGTCCTCCAACCATCTTTGATCTACTACAGCATCATCGTTACTAACCTGAAAAACCTTAGCTTCACGAATTCCACCTCAAACCAAACATGTTTTTCAACCTATACTTCATGGACTCCTGTTTCAACGCCTGGACGAAGTTGTTTGAACCCAACTTGTTTATGACCAAGTTGTTTAAACCCAACTTGTTTAGAACCAAGTTGCTTTAATCTAACTTGTTTTGAACTTTCATGCTTTTGTACACCAAAAGTCATCACTTTAGATACACACAGTTCTTTTTCCTGATCCCAGTCATCATAACCCGACAAAAAATTAAACTTCTTCTTAACCCTTGAACATACCTGACATCTTCTAGTATAAAGCTTGATCTAATATGGAATTGTATCTTCACTTTCCCTGTCATTTTGATAGTGCATGTCATGTTATAACCTAACTAAACCGAACCACCACGAACAACCTTAAAGTCATACAAAAATCCCTCATATGTGTCATATGATAAGACCCACCTGAACTGTTATCATTCAGTCATCTCATCATTCTCGACTACCACTAGGGCTTCTCCAAAGTAGGCGTTACCCTCGTCATTAGAAGAATCAGAATCCTGATCATGATTACCCTTCCTGACGAACACACTTAACTTCTTTATTGGACAGTCTCTTTTTAGATGACCCTCTGAATGACATATGAAGTACTTGAGTTTACTAGTTCCACCACTTGACATAAACCATGAACCTCCGCCAGAATGAGCTTTACATGAATGATCTAACCTTCCCTTTACATGTAAACCATCACCAGTTTTTTCCTTTGTGCCTTCAGTTCTTTTCTTCAACTCCCTTGAATTCAGATTCGCCAGGACATCCTCCAATGTTAATTATTCCCTCTCATAAAACAATATCTCCATAAAGTTTTCACAACACGATGGCAACAACGTAATGCCCAATCCTCATCCTCAATCTCAATATCAGTATTCGCTAAATCAAGTATCAACTTATTAAACTCATCTATATGATCATCCAATTTCGTACCTGTACTCATCTAGTACGTGTACAACTTCTTATTTAGATACAGTCTATTTTCTAAGGACTTAGTCATATACAGACTAGTTAACTTCGTCCAAATTAATGCAACAGTTGTTTGCTCTATAACTTCCCGTAAAACACGTCTCCCAAGCATAGAATCAAGGTACTGTATGCCTTTTTCACCAAAGCAGCCTTTTCACCAGCTTTCATGTCCGCGGGTAATGTCTCTAATGTAACATCGCATCCCTTCTGTGCCATTAAAACACACATCTTTATTTGGCATAACCCGGAGTCATTCTTCCCATCGAATTTTTCGATGTCAAACCTAGTTATCGAACTAGCCATTCTTCTTTAACCTTGCTAAAAACCTTGTCAAGTTGTTTCTTAACCAGCTTTACCGACAAGCCTCACAAGCCATGTACAATATACCCGTTGTTGCTACAAACCCTTCTTGCAAATCGAATTTTTTTTTCTTGCAAATCGAATTGATTAGAGAACCTTAAACCCTTGATCTTGAACAAGCAACCTGGATCGTTAACTTGAAACCCAAACGAACCATGATCAAAACTTAAACCACAAGAAAATCCGCAACAACAATGCCATAACTTTAATCCAATTTAAACAATAAAACGATAACCGAAATCAAGTATTAAATATTAATACTTGAACTCTTCGACGTCACGTTTGTAGTAGAATTAGGATTATTTTCACGTGGGATACAAGTTGAAATTATCTTATCACCTTTGTTTTTTTTACTTAAAAAACCCCACGTCAGCTGTGTAAAGTTTGCTCCTAATTTTTAACAATTTCCACCTTAAGAGTAACACTTAAACATAACATGTACATATTCTTGTCGGTTCTCTGTAGTCTTCCTATTTGTGCTCGATACAACTCGCGATCTAGCGTTCCGCGATCAAACTTTGGGTTTATTGTTGTAATTGTCCAATATATATCAAATGCATTAGATATTATAGTTTTACGTGTTATTAGATTTTTATAAAATAAAATAAATTTGCTACTAATATAATTCTCTTAATATATCGAAAAGTTAGAGCTTTCCATCATATTCTATCATCTTTAGTTGAAGTCTTGAGAGTTATAACATTTTACAGTACTGTATTAGTAAAATGCATGATGTTACACACTTACACGTATAGTGACGAAGATTGAAGAAATCTATACACGTTTACTTTTACCGTATTTTTAAAACCCAAATCACCACGGTTGTTTAATTCTTATATAAATTTGTGGAAAGTGACGAAGATTGAAGAACATTATGCCTGTTTAATTTTACCGTATTTTTAAAACCCAAAACACCATGGTTGCAGATAAACTCATTGATGCTTCGTTTGTTGCTTCTTTTCGTAGAAACCCCCGTGGAGGGGTGGAAGAAGAGCAGCTTCCACCATCTATTGAACTTGTTTGGGTTTATATCTTTACACCTTTCCAATGATCGGTGGGCATGGCTTCTTGGAACTTCTGTGAGTTTTCTAGTTCACATTCGGCTAGAACATTTATTGATGATATTCATTTGCCATTTGTTTGTGACAGTACTAGATGGGTGATAAGTGGTTCCAATAAAGGTAAATATTTTAGCGAGAAAGTTTGTTTGATAAGCTCACCACGAGACTTAACTTCACTTCGTGGGATTGATTTATTCCTTCAAATTATATGCCCAAATTTGTGTTTAGCTGGAGAAATATGCTCGCCTCTTATTCATACTCTTGTAATTTAGCTCGGACTTTATGGCGTAAAATATGCTCGATGGTGGGAAAATGATATAAACAGATTTTTCTTGTTATCGATAATGGATTGCTGGTCAAAACTACTCGGTTTTCTAATGCTCAAAAGGAAATGCTAGAAGGGTCCTTTTTAGGTTATGTGGTGGATGATTTGGAAAATCCGGCAACCAATGCTTTTTGGATCTCTCATTCCCCCCCCCCCCCCCCCCCTCCCCCCCGACACGTATGGAGCTTCATTTTGATGATATGTTTCGTACTCTTTTTACTTGTTGTTCCAATATATGTAAAAACAATAGTGATTGGATTTCCTGGAGAAAATTCCTAAATCCAATCTTGTAATTTTCATAGCTTCTTCTATATTTTTTTTATTAATTTCAATTTGCCGTTCAAAAAAAAAACACCATGGTTGTTTAATTCTATATATACTCAAAATAAAAGTAATACAACGCCGTTTTCCACAGCATTGCTACAGTGTCGTTTCTTGGGCTTCAACTTTGGCCCAGTTTGTTGGGCTCCTACTTTGGGCCGGCCCCGTTGGGTTTTTTTTTTAATTTTTTGGCACAAAATAGGGGGAAAAATAGTACAAAAGTACCGATTTATTCAGATAAAAAAAATACCCGCGAAAACATTTTCGATACCTAATAACTTTAAAATAATCGTCAGGGTCACAAACATACATTTTTAGATTGCATTAAACGATGTCATTTTACGCTACTAAAAAAATCAGCCCAATTATATAACACATATTTACCCTAATCCCATAAAATTATCCCCCCCCCCCTTATAGCAAAAAAAGAAACCTTTAAACACGAGGCCCAACGCATATGCCCATATAAGAAAAAAAACAAACTATTAAACATGAGACCGAAAAAATAAACCCACACAAAATTTAAGAAAAAAAAATGAATGACCCGCAACAACGCGCGAAAAATTAATGTGAGGTTCTTTTGATTATGACGAAAAATTAACGCGCGGGTAATTTTGCTTGTTCTTATATAAATTCGTGAAATTCGGGATTGAAGATCTTCATACCGACATAGTGTGAGGTTCTTTTCAGAACCAAATGAATGTACAGAACTGCGAGAACCAATCTTAACCATCTATTTTTTTAATCAAGGGTTAAAATGACTTGTGCCTTAATTGTAACAAAGTAAAACATTAGGTAAAATTCTGAAAAAAATAGGAGGGTATTTTAGGAATTACAAGTTATTTATTTTAATTATTATTCCATATTAACATGAAATAGGATTTTTAGATCTCAGATGCAGTTATAAAACCTACGCCCATCTCCCTCTTTCTCTCGTAGCCGCCATCGCCTGAAAAAAGAAAAACATATCCTTGATAAATTCAACGCACTTAATTTGAAAATCACAAATAATGGCTATGGCGATTGATCCCATAAACAACGAAGATCTTTTCAAAGCTGCTGAAAACGGCGTCGCTACTTCACGTCGATGACGATGACGGAACGATGATGGAAGTTGTTACTTCACGTCGCCGATTATGACGGAGTATCGTCACTTCACGCCGCCGCCGATGATGGAACGATGACGGAAGATTGTTACTACACGTCACTAATAATGGGTATGGTGATTGATCCGTAACGATGACGGAAGATCGTTGTTTCACATCGTTGTTTCTTCTACTCGTAAAAAGGTACACAATTTAATTTTAAATTTGGTTAGAAACCAGTTTTGATTACGGTTTTATAAATTTCTCTCAAATCGTTTTTTAATTACAATGTAATGGATGAGGGTGAGTAAAGAAAATTCAAATGCGTCATGCTAGTGCTATTTTCTTGATAGCATCTTAGGTAGGTAAAAGTGCAAAACCTGTATTTGGATCAATGTGGCCTTGTCATTTGATCAATATGAATCATATTTGTTTTTATGTTTGTCTTTTATATAAGCTTTGTCACTCTGTCTAGATCTACCTAGGAATGTTGTTATTTGTTGGTGTTTATCAACTTATTGATAGAAATATTGATAACACATCAACATGGCAAACCAGATAGCTAATTCTCGTTTTCTAGTTCTTTATCACGTCATAATTTTATTGAGGCGTGCGATATGTGTTTTATGGCATGTACAAGTTAATGAAAAGGGTGTGCATATGTGTTTTTGACTTGTATAAATAAATGGAAAAGGTGTGCGTATGTGTTTTATGGCATGTACAAGTTAATGAAAAGGGTGTGCATATGTGTTTTTGACTTGTATAAATAAATGGAAAAGGTGTGCGTATGTGTTTTATGGCTTGCATAAATAAATGAAAAGGGTGTGCATATGTGTTTTATGGCTTGTGTAAATAAATGAAAGGGGTGTGCATATGTGTTTTATATCAATGCCTTATTATATATACATCTTTTTTATTGACTTATCTTGTGACATCAGGATCATGGATATCACCTTGCGACTAGACATGGTGTTGGCAGAAATTGTTTCTTCGTATTATAAGGGCATATGGATGAACTCAAATGCACATATGCATACAAAGAAATCGAGAGTGTCTAATGAGGGAAAATACACGTGCAAATACCACAACACCAAAATTAGTTCTGTCAAAGATCAGTAGACGCGTCTATACATCAACGGAACTTTCATTATTCTTTACTTTTAGAAATTTTCATTTGAATTGTATATAGATATATTTTTTTTGTATAATGTAGTTGTTTTAAGTTGTATACGGTACATGTAAAATACAAGTGTTTGCCATTACATGCACTTTGTAAAATACTTATGAGCAACATGCTTTAGAAGTTTAAGCAATTGAAGATTAAAAACACATGTAAATTTATATTTTCTAAAAGAAACACATATGCACCTTAACTTTTACTGTAAAAGCATCATGTTGGAAAAAAAATTAAAAATTAATTAAAAAAAATAAATTCCTAAAAAATTTAGGAGCTAAAAAACGTTTTTATTAAAAAATTCAAAAAGAAAATAACAAATTCAATTTTACCTATATACCCTTTTGATTTAAATTAAAAAGATAAATATTTAAAAAAATCTGATTGGTTAATGCTGGTTCTCGCAGTTCTGTACATTCATTTGGTTCTGAAAAGAACCTCACCCTATATATATATATATATATATATATATATATATATATATATATATATATATATATATATATATATATATATATATATATATATATATATATATATATATATATATCTTGCCTTAATCCATATTAGTTTTTACGGGTTAATAAACAAATAAGTTACTAAAGTTTGGTAAAATATTCGACTAAGTTACTATAGTTTAAAACGTTACAAACAAGTTACTCTTATTCACGGGTTTCATTAATAGGCTATTGAACTTTAAGAAAAGCTACACTCAAGTTACTCGTATGGTGGGCAACCGGATGATATACCCGTTCCCTTGTCCACGTCGACACTATAGTTTAAATTGTTACAAGCAAGTCACTATAGTTCACGGGTTTATCAAATGTGTTATTGGACCTTAAAAGAAGTTACTCTCTATTTTTGTACGTTTTTGTATATGTTCGTCCGTTTTCGTGCGTTTTTGTACGTTTCTATCCGTTTTTATAGTTTGTGTACTTTTCTCTCTGTTTTCGTACTTGTGTTATGTTTTTGTACGTTTTTCTCTATTTTCGTATGTTTTTGTTTATTTTCGCCCGTTTTTGTACTTTTCTATCCGTTTTTATATTTTTTTTTTACGAAAATAGAGAAAACGGTTAAAATAATTACAGTAACTTATGTAACCGGTGACAAAAGGTTAAGTAACTTATTTGTAACATTTTAAACTATAGTAACTTAGGCGAACATTTTCCCAGCAACTTATTTGTCTATTAACCCTTTTCATATTATCTTTAAAACACTAAAAAAATGGCTATAACTAAACATAAAACAAGATTCTACTTGTGAATCACGATAATCAAATTCACCTCTTTTTCAGGACCACATAAGAGAGATCAATACTTTTCGCGATAGGGTAGTATCAGTATCTTCCCACGTTTTATAAATTCTTTTTGATGCTCCAGTAGAAAATAGTTAGTCACATAACGCAAAACAAAACCGATCATCAAACCGAAGCAAAAGTAAAAACACGAAAATACCCTCATGTGCCAAGTGAGTTGACGGAAGAAAACAAACTTCTTAACGATAATTAAAAACTGCAATATATACAAAGCACATGGACTCTTTTTGTTATTTACCCAAATACTAAAAGGCTAAAAGCTACCGACATAAAGCTTCCCAATATTGTCCAAACACACTTTTATACTTCATACTCGATATCAACATAGTCTAAATCATACATGCATATCAAGTTTTCGATATCAGCTGTAATCTATATATAATGTTTTTTTTATACCTATACCCGTCAAACAAACGGACCCTAAATGGTGTTATTTATATCAATTACTAATTTACTTCAAGAGGGTGTCTGGGATTTGCTTATTTCTCTCCAGATTATAAATAAACACTTCAGGAGATCGGGTTTTGTGAAATAAAACAATAATAAATAATGATGTGTTGGACATTAGTAAACAATGCTTTTAATTTTATCTCGAATAAGCACTCTGGAATAAGCGGAAGCAGTTTGCATCACACAAACCGGTTCTGCTTTTAAAATAAGCAATCCCAAATTGTCAAGTTCTGAAGTAGAACGTGTAATATAAACTTGCTTAATTGTATGTGTGTTTTATAACTCTTTTTACTGTATATAGTTCTGTATGATGATTCTTTGCATAATGTGTAACTGTATGATTTTACATTCAAAACTTAGAAAGATTATGTAGTTTTTTTGTTACTTCTCCACTAGTTTGATTTATGTGATTTACTTTCAGTAGGGTCAAGCAAGAAGATGAAGAAGAACACAAAAGATACAACTGACCAGATTTCAAAGCGTAAGAAGATCAAGGAGAACACAAAAGATACACCGGATCGTATTTCAACGCTTCCTGACTTTATTGTTCACCAAATACTGTCGTATCTCCATAAGGATACAAAATCGCTTGTTCGAATGAGTGTTTTGTCCAAGGAATGGTTTGCTCTAACGGCATCTTTTCCTATTTTGTATTTCCGTCAAGACAGTTCGTGGATTATGGAGAAGTTTTGCAAGTATGTTGAACATACCGTGTCTAGATTCTGCAAGCAAAACATCAGCGCGCACACACTTGACATAGTTGTCGATCTCAAGAATCTTGAACAAGTAAAAAATTTTGGACGTTGTCTTGAATTAATTATTGAAAAAGGCGTGCAAGTGTTGGTGATTGATGTTGCATATTGGGGTAAGAATCTGCCAATGTTGCGTTTGCCTAACACACTCTTATCTGCCTCTTTGTTAACATCTTTGACGTTGAATACGTGTGAGTTGCCTTCGTCCTTGATGGTTGGCGTTGTGAAATTCAAGTCATTGAAGTTGTTGTCCCTTGCAAATATCCTGATAGATGAAGGCGTGATCGAGTATCTAGCTAAATCTTGTTCGAATTTAACAATCAAGTTAACCAATTTAACTCTTACGAGTACGTAGCGGATAGATCGAGTCTAGTACAAATAATTAACATACATATAAAACACATTTAAGGGACACGAAAAATAAATAGGAACATACCCTCGTAGTCACCAGCAAATCAAAGAAACCAAGTGTATGAAACTAGTGACTAAATTGTCACCTCTACGAGTGCTCACACAAACACGTAAACAAACACGCCCGGATGCTAGTCCTACTTCACGTGTATCCCAATACAACCTTTGTATGCTATACCTTCTGTAAACCAATCACCAAAAACCACCCTTGCTTATGGACCGAAATACAGAATGAAAGAATTAGGGTTTAGTCTAATTCGGTTGTAACCGAAATAGAACAGATCCAACCGAAATACACCAAAACTCAAACCTTAATCGAATCTAATAGTTGTCTCTCCTTAACAACTTGTAAACCAACGTATAACACCTTCTGGATGAGACCTGGGATCGAACCACACTCGATTAACCTTGAAAGGAGTTAACCGAAAATGACCAGTGGGTATAAATGAGGACCGAAAATCAAAAGTAAGCCTTAATAAGGTGTTTAGCTTGCGTCTGATTTTAATGGGGAAAGGGGAAAAGAGTTTTGTGTTTCCTGTTGTGTTCTCACGTCTGATATGAGCTAGGGAGGGGTGGCTTTTATAGCCTCAAGCCCTAAACACATGATAAGGCTAAAAAACCTCATATGATAAGACTTTAATCTTATCACAACTCCTCTTCTATTCTTATCATAATTTATAAACCCTGATCACTTATATTCAATGAATCAAGACACCCTCCAAGAACTTTCCATGGCCTTCTAAAACCGTCTCCTATAATGATATACATGGAATTCTTGTCTTGTCCATCTTATGTCCGAATGGTTTACATAGAAAGCATTTCGTGAAGTAACAAACGTGCTCTAAATGTTTTATCGTGTGTGCCCCCAATAGGCTCACACACTCCTAGTCGTATATTGCGTATCCAACTAACATAACCCAACAGCTCCCACTTGGGAGTTGGAGTAGCAGACAACACATATACTAACGATGGAAACGTCTAGCAACACTCACATTCGTTTTTAAAACTAGAAGTGTCTGAGATCAAGTTTCATAAACATTCTCAGCAGCATGGTTATTTTATGTCTTGCTATAATCATTCCCTTGTTCAAATACCGTTAAACCATGGATATGGATCCTAACTCATTCCATATAGTTTAATCATTTAGATTCTTGTTATAGAATTTAATTTAGATATACCAAATGTAATCAAGAATCATCTTGCATTACCCTTTGGGTTTGACCAAATAATTATCTGATTAATTCTGGAGAGGCGCTAAGGTATTATTCTGCACATATCAAGTGGAGGAACAAATTCTTTGTTGAATACAAGTGTTGTGAATGCTGCTTCACATCACTTCCAATAATAGTCTTTATAACTACCATTTTCAGGACAACGTTTGACATCGAATTAAAAAGTGATATCCACACATACCAGAACTTGTTTGTATTCTCAAGTCTAAGAATGACTTAACTAACCATTTTTGAATTTTACTTATGACTACGGATCCATAAAGTAAACATTCAAATGTAGGGGTATCCAATACGCATCCCTTGTGAGTAACATATGAGTTTGGCGGGAACCGTCCATATAACCAACACTCACATTTGCCTTATGTAACAATACTCCCATACTGTTAACCGATAATGGATATATTTAGAATGATAAATCATTCATGGATTAAATATGCAAATATAGGACAAATAATTGTTATATGAATGATAACAAATACCTCGTATCTTTATTCATCAAAAAATAATATTGTCTTACAATCCTAATTATCCAGATGACTAATAAACACAGATTTACATGAAACTACTAGCTGGAAGCATTCCAATATTCCTAGTAGGTTCTGAATGCTTTGGAAAAGCCAACGCTTTTGTAAACGGATCAGCTAAGTTGTCATATGTGTGAACTTTTTCTAACTTTATGTCACCAAATTCAATAACTTCGCGGAGGTAGTGAACTTTGGCACGGAAATGTCTAGCACCTTTAGTGATTCCAGACTCATTAGCTATAGCGATTGCTCCAGTATTATCACAATACATATTAATGGGTTTTTCAATTGTGGGAACAACACCGAGCCCAGAAATGAATTTCCTAACCCATACGGCTTCCTTAGAAGCATCAAAGGCAGCAATATACTCAGCTTCTGCAGATGAAGTAGCGAAAATGCTTTGCTTGGCACTCTTCCAGTCAACAGCACCTCCATTCAAAACGAACACATATCCAGTCTGAGACTTGAGGTCATCAGCCTTCGTTAGATATCCAGCATCAGTGTAGCAAGAAACCCTAAGCTCTCATTTTAGGTTACCTCCATAAACTAAAAACATGTCCTTAGTATTCCTGAGATACTTCAGAATGTTCTTAACAGTAGTCTAGTGAAGATCACCTGGATTCTGTTGGAATCGGCTTGTTATGTTCTGAGCGAACGCAACATCAGGGCGAGTACATCTCACAGCATACATAATAGAACCCACAGCCGAGGCATACGGAACATTTTGCATGCGCTGTAATTCAGCAGGTGTAGAGGCACCTTGTGATTTACTCAATCTAAGCTTTTCTTGGATGGGGATACTTCCACGTTTGGAATTCTCCATGTGGAATCGCTTTAAGATTTTCTCGATATAAGCACTTTGACATAAGCCAATCAACCATCGTGATCTATCTCTGTAGATCTTGATTCCAAGAATATATGCAGCTTCACCTAAATCTTTCATGGCAAAACATCTTCCAAGGTGGGATTTTACATCCAGTAACACTGGAATGCTGTTTCCCATGATTAATATGTCATCGACATACAAGATTAGGAAAGTGACATTACTCCCGCTAGCTTTTAGATATACACATGGCTCATCAGCATTTTGACTGAAACCAAATTTCTTTATTTCATCATCAAAACGCTTATTCCATTGCCTTGATGCTTGCTTAAGCCCATAAATGGAACATTTCAGCTTGCATACTCGGTTTGGATATTTTTGATTGACAAAACCCTCAGGTTGCTCCATGTAAACCTCTTCATTAAGATATCCATTGAGGAAGGCAGTTTGGACATCCATTTGCCAAATCTCATAGTCATAGTACGCAACTATGGCTATGAGAATCCTAATAGCTCTAATGTCTGCAACAGGAGAGAAGGTTTCCTCATAATCAATCCCTGGGGTTTGAGTATAGCCCTTCGCCACAAGACGAGCTTTATAGGTGTGTACAGCTCCATCCATGTCGGTCTTTTTCTTAAAGAGCCACTTGCTACCAACGGTTTTGCCATTAGGAGGAAGTTCAACCAAGATCCAAACTTCGTTGTCTTTCATGGATTGCATTTCCACATTCATAGCATTAAGCCATTTATCAGACTCAGGGTCTAACAATGCAGCTTTATAGTTAGCGGGTTCACCGAGATCCCCTAACTCATGTTCCTCAGCATCGATGTATAAACACATATACAGATCTGTGGGATCGTTAAGATGTCCTTGTGGACCTACGAATGGGAATGATATCACTTTGAGGTTCATCCATTTCTAGATCATCCTCTTCATGATTTAAGCTAGTGTCTATAGAAGGATGCGTATCTTCTTCTTGAATAATTTCAAGATCTTCTAGACTCCCACTTGCTTCTTTTCTTAAGACTATTCTCTAGGAATTCAGCATTCCGAGCAACAAGGACTTTGTTCTCGGGTGGGTAGTAGAAAGAATATCCCATTGTTTCCTTTGGGTATCCTATGAAGATACACTTAATAGACCTGGGTTCTAACTTGTCAGGCTTGGTAAGAGTATCTCGCTTAACAAGTGCCTCACAACCCCAGACTTTTAAGTAAGACAACTTAGGGGCTTGCCCATGCCATACCTCGTATGGTGTCTTTTCAACCTTCTTAGTTGGAACCATATTGAGAATGCGTGCAGCAGTCTCAAGAGCATAATCCCAAAAGGACTTTGGAAGAGTTGTTTGACTCATCATGGATCGAACCATATCTAGTAGGGTTCTATTTCTCCTCTCCGACACACCATTGTGTTGTGGTGTGTAAGGAGGAGTACGATGGGCGATAATCCCATGATCCTTTAGATGATCCAAAAACTCTTGACTCATATATTCGCCCCCAACGGTTCATGGTACGTAGCAGATTTTATGGTATTGACGAGGAATTGTTTTTCTACTTCCTTTTGATTCTCTTTGTTTAGTGTCAAAACTTCATGTTTATGCTTTAACAAAAACAAATGTAAACATAACACATACATCGACTAATAGTCGTCAGTGAAAGTGACGAAGTAGCTTGCTTCTTGCTCTTGAGTGATTCTAAATGGGCCACAACATCCGCGTGTGTATTAGTCCCAAGTAAGTCTTTGGCCCCTTTCCACTTGATGTTGAGTAAGGTTTTCTTGCCCTCTTACCCAGACCATACCAAGGAAACGCATTTTTCAAAAGCCGTTAAGGTTCAGTTGAATTGAGAAGATCCATCGTGTCTGCTAATCTTTTCTATGACGTTTCTTGACTGATGTGTCCAAGACGACAATGCCACATGAGAGCGGGTCCAAGTTAGTGTGGCTCTTTTGTTTTTTCTTGCTAACAGTATATATAGTAATTTTTCATTTGTACTAAGAATAGACAAATCAATTTCAAAATACCATACCTTGGCGATAGGCCACTAAAATAAACCATGTTATCCTAGAAACTTGAATTGTATTATTAAAAAGAGGGTTAATAAAACCATCTTCGTACAATCGGGAAACTGAAATTACTCCTCTAGTCAATAGAAGGGCCATTAATGACATATTGGTTTCAAACTATAAACTAATACGCTAGGGAGAGATAAATCAAAGTTGCCAATAGCTTCCTACAGCTTCACCCTTGACCAATTGCCCAACGTACAAGCTAAGAGCCCCCGGCTTCAGTATCCTACTTGCCCTTAGACCCTGCCGTTGTCAGTAATAATATGAGTAACCACAACCAGTGTCATAGATCCACATGATCTATTAAGGAAAAGTATTTGAGTTCTATACAACGAAGATACTGAACCACCACCAGCTCCAGAAGCGGTGTTCTTTTTCTTCTGTAGCACAACTCGGCTACAGTATCTGAGGACCTGTTCCTCTTCCAATGTCCTGTCTCACCACACTCATGATAGATTGAGTCCTTTGTGGGATCTTCCCTCTTGGGTGGAGGGGGAATCTTAGGCTTGGGAGCATAAGCGTGCTTATTTTTCCCGTTCCCTTGATTATGTCCCCTGCCAGCCTTTGAGGGTTGCGGTTTGTTGTGCTTTTTACCTTTCTGCCGACTCTTACCCAGCCTCGAATTAGCATGTAGAGACTAGGAGCGTTATTTTTTGGGCTTGATTAAGAGTTTGCTCATGGAGCTTTAGCCATAGACATGCCAACTAGTTAACAGGTCTTACCCCTGGCAATATGCATGTTGTAATTCTGCACAAACCCGTCAAATTTCCTTGCGTAGACCGATAAGAATCAGACTCACAGCAAGGCCAAGTGTCACGGGGTGCCCCAAACGCTCTAGATTGTCAATATAGCCCTTCATTCTAGGAACACTATGCAGCTTAATGACTGCCCTTTTCTGCTTTAAGGCGTGAAAATCACGCGTAGTCTGTAGACGCTCCTGCCTCTACTTTGCTGGGCAAACAGAGCTTTTAATCCTTTACGACATGTCATTAGCATGGAGTTTTCCAAATTTCGTTGGAAATTCTATGGCTCCATGGTCATGAGCATGTGTCCAGCACAATCTCTTTTGATCCTTTAACCCTAGCAGTATTAGAATGCTTAGGATTTCAGGAGCAACATGTCTGCACACACCGCAGGAGCCTACGAGGAGAAGGAGGGAAGTGGATGCTCTAGTAATTCAACTTATCATCAATTGATAGTACAATTCTAAGTTGTCTTAATAACACAATCAATAATCGTTGGTGTCCAGTCAGTTTTTTTCTTTCCAAAGAAGCCCCTGAAGACCGAATTGGTTAGCCTGACGAGGTTGTCATCTACAATTAGAAATATGTTTAAATAGTAGTATTGCTCGCATAATTAATTTCATTAAGAATTTTATTCTACCCAATTAAATACCTAATAAGACTAAGATCCAACTGACCTCCCAGTTATTTCAGATAGGTTATGACAATCGTGTAAACATAGGATTGGGCATGTGGTAAGCGACGAGGGTTAATTGCATGGAATGCATACTATTAGATTTTTGAGGATTAATGCATTAGATAACCTCCTTTTAGTAATGTCAATGAGCTTATTGGTCTCATATTATGCCTCGGGAACCCGAGGTCTGAACAGGAAACTACGATTTTATTGTCCAACCAAAAAGAAAGTGCGCAAAATATAAACCTCGACAACTTAATCATTTCATTCAAAATATTTAAGCATTTTTAATTCGCGATATGCAATTTAAAATGTCACTCATTGTTCATGTCTAATTCCTTTCACAAAAACCTTAATCACGCCTCTATTATTATATAGATGGTTAATATCTTTCGTCCACATTTCCGCTACCACCTTTAAGACAACCTCGTACCTCGTCGTGTGATTGTTATATGAACATTCACAATGCTCGAGAAGAGCTACATAACTTCGTAGACGAAGTTCGTTATATGTTAATCATCATGCATCATGACATTGTCAAGCTCATCACTTTCGTCTTTATTTTTCTTCATTTATTCTTTTTATTCTACAATTTATGTCTGGATGAGCATGAATTAAAAGGGAAGGGAAAACACACCTGTTCACATATATCCTTTAACCAAATACTCTTAAGAACTCACATATGTTATTCTTATTCACTAGAAACCAACTTACAAGTACACTCACTTCCCTTTCAACTCAAGTACACCTCGCGCACTAAACCAAAATTAATTCAAGCCTTTTAACCCGTATGTCAATCATACATAAAAACCACAAGATACATTTCTACCATACACTCAAACCTCATAACTATTCTTCACTCTTGTTAGTAAGCACTTGTTATAGTATATCCTCAAACCATCCAAGTGAAATGAAAAATTGAGTCATCCTTACTACTACCAATATCGAGTCATTCACCTAGTCATCTTCACAAGAAGATTCAACCATGTAACCATTCCTAATAATCTAATAATGAGTTACCACCACTACAACCTATAGTGGTTGAACCATCTTTCACAATACAAAAACCTATGTCCATCTTGATGCCTCTCTATGGATCAACGGGTCATCCTCATATTCCAACACTCATAAGCATTTGTGCCTATATTGTCAAAAGTCAAGTGAATTTTGTAATGAAATGCGTCTCATCCTCAAACTCAAATCCTTATACCCATAGTCTATCACAACACAACAAAGACCTTCGCATCTAAACCATTGAAATTATCTCCTCAAGAACATCCCACACCCGTTCTTTAATCATCCAATCACTTCTACTTTCTAGCAAGTGAAGAACACAAAGAATATATTCAATCTTCAAGTGTTGTTAAGTCATCACAATGTCGTGTCTTTTACTTTTCTTCCACCATGAAAGAACTACTACCTCATTTTACATTTTCACTTTTGTTCGTCAACATTAACAACCAACAAAACACCCAACAAATTTATGGATTCACAATCATCCACCTTCGTACCTATAGGATCACATGCACATCATTTTAGCATACCATGCTTGTCATCGTTAGTTCAAACTATATATTAATCTAAACCGTCGTTGTTAACCTTTAGTCAACACATTCCCTCTTCATTCACAATCATCCTTCTTCGTTTATGTTTCCTCAATAAATCATCCTTATCATCAACATTTAGTTCGACCTAAAGTCTTATGATAATGTTTATCCTTAAACACCCCAAACATGAAAAGCATACATAATGCTTAACAAAGAAACCTTGATGATTTAGGAATCTCTCAATACAACCCTTAGTCTATTCAAATCCATATCATCATCTTGGTTAGATGACAATACCATAAGGAACATGTCGATCAAAATACGTTAATACTCCTTATCCAAATGACATCTTGGAAGAAGTCATTCTCATAATAATAGCGTGTCAATCAATAAACGAATTTTGTTCTCGTTTATTAAAGTCGGTATTATACCAAAAGGTGTTGGTCAAGTCTTAGTCCTTAAGCATGTGTTAGTCGAACCTTATCATTGGTTTCTAAACATTCTCATGTCTTAAGTATACGTCATGATTCTTTTTATCTTGGATCTAGGTTGCATGTATCTAGGTTTTAAATTTTCGTTTAAAATGTCATAGCTTAGAGTGCATATATCTAAGACATGCATGTTTTGTTCCCCACTAGTGTGTTGTAATATATATAGAGTTATCATCGTTATTATATATATGTGAACTTGTATACAAACTTTGTTCTGTATCTCACTTCCTTAGTTCGATTCTTTGGTACCCCAAACAAGGGGGAGCATTTATAAATGTCAAAGTCATTACATTTGCAACCGTTAAGACATCTACACATTTCTTGATATGTGTATTCCATCCCTATAATATTTCTCTTATATATTATGTTGCACGAAACTAACCCTTGACGTAGGTTAAGAGTTCATAACATATTTGATCCATGGATCCACTAGAGTTAATTTACAATGGGTCCTCGAGTGTCAAAGTAGATATCTTGGGATGATTTTACAGGGTTTAAAGGAGCAAGACTTTACTGGGGATGATGCAAGCTCGCCTCTTTATTTCAAGGATTGTAGTGTAGTAAAAGTCTCGCCTAAGTGTCTACCTTTTTGCATCGACAAAAGGGGTAAAAGAAGTGTAAACAAGTAACGTATATATTTTAAGACTATATGACATTTTAAACATTAATTGTCATAGATTAAACTAACATAGTGTAGGTGTACACTTAACACGTAAGTCATGTAAAATGACGCATACAAAACATGTTAATTTTAAACACAATAATCATGTAAAACATGTTAGCATTTAGCATTTAGAAGCATGTGTCATTTAGATAAACTAAGAGGTTTTTTTTCTAAATTTGCTTGAACAAGACAAATGCCTTTATAATAGACATGCATTTAATAGCTAAGCGAATAAACATTAAGAATCAAGAAAATCATGAAGGCATATAATTACATTACATGGGAGCAAGTGTAACCCTTGCCCTTTTTGTGTTTTGGAATGTTCTAATTTAGTCCTTTGACTATTCGACGTTTGTCAGTTTTATTAGAATATGTACCGTGTTGACGGTGGTGAATTTATGAGATTGAGATGTTTTATGGTTTTATGGTGTATAATAATCCTTTTTAAAGGGTATTATTATGTTATTTATGTTCTGGGTGGTTTGACCCGTGAATAGCGTGAAATACCAAAAACGAGTCCCGACACGTCCGTTAATGTCCAAATGAGCTTTTGGAAGTATAACGTGGAAATATATCGAGTAAATAATTTAAGTTATTAGAAAAGTATCTTTAAGATGAATAAAAATGCTAAGTAGGCCTTTTTGGATACCCCTAACCAGTCGAATCCCACTAGGGAGCAAGAAGGCCCTTTTTTAGCTTGGTTGTCTAGACCATGGTACACATATATTCTTTCAACAACACACATATCCTCATTTCTTTTAAAAAAAAGAAAAAAATTTCTTTTCTTTTCTCTCTTGTGCCTTGCTCAGCCGAACTCACACACACACACACACTTTAAAAAATTTCCAACTTTGGTTAAGAAAATGAAGGTCAAAGTCTTGGGTTGATTCTAGTGTTCGGGTTAACATTTAAACAACGTTTCGGTTGTTTGGTTCGTGTCGATCTTGTTCAAAAGTGACGATTTATGTAAGTCATCTTATTTCAAATATTTTTGTACTTTTAAATACCTTATGATGCATAGATGTTAGTTGTACAAGTTGATCATTGTAAAAATCAAAACTCAAAAATAAAATAAAAGATAATAAGGTGCGCTTGGTTCGAAAATAAAAGGAAATGAGGTTTTGTTAGTTTTGATATTGTGGTCGTGATGGTTGAAAAACATTTGTTGCTAATTAGCTTATTTTAGATAATAGCTTATTTAGCTTATTTAAAAGCACTTTTCGGCTTATTTTTGGCTTATCGTGGTTCGAAGACCACAAGAAAGCAAGTATATGTATTTTTGGTTATTTACCTTGTATGTCGTGTATTCGTGGATTATTTTTTATAGCTTATGGTGATAACCAAATGTAATACGTAACTTATTAGCTTTTTTTTAAGCTTATGGATTTGGTTTTGGAGCTTTTGGGCTCACGACCCAATAAGCCCTCAATAAGCCGAGTGCTTATTGAGGTCCGGATTATTTTGTTAGCTATTGTTTTGGACTTATATTTACTAATGGGTTTTAATTTTGGGCTTGAGTCGTACTATATAACTACGGATACCTTAATGGGCCACTATTGGGCCTTAAGGCCCAATAAGCGTTAACTAGTTGTTTTAAAAGTTTTGATGGACTTTTGGGAAGCGAAACATATTTATGAATTGATGTTGAAAGTTGTTTTGGAGAAATACGATTTGGTGAGCATTGCGAGAAAGGGTTTGAGTTTTTGCCCAAAAATGGTGAAATTTGTGAAAAGTGTTTGGAATTAATGTTTAAAACCTTGGAAAACGTTGTATAAACGTACGAGTCATGTCAAAATTTCGTAAAAAGTCTATATTTATAATCTTTACCCGAAATGTGAATTTCCAATTTAATAATAAAATTTTATTATTTTATTATTTTAATAAGTCGACTAAAAACGAAAAATATAATTTTTTCTCAAAATTTCTCTAAAAATGTTTAACGTAAATAAACGTTTTATTTCGTATAGTATAAATGGTATGTTTATGGTAACTAAGTGTATCGAATGGATCTATCGAAGTATATTTATAAGTATTTATTATCTTATATTACTTAACTATTTTACTTAAATAGTTTAAGTATATTATACTGAGATATGAGTTGGGATATGGTATCATTTGAAGTTAAGTCGTCAACCATTACACCACTAAAATGTTAAAGATAACCGTACAACATGCTTCTAACCTCTATGCATCAAACCTGAAAATTGTTTTGGAAATGAATAATTTAAAATGGAACATTAATTGGACTAGGCCGTGTTCGGACGTCATTGCATTTGCTTGTATGATATTGAGTTTGCGGCTAGACACCTTTGCTTGAGGTGAGTTCTCGTAGCCTCACTTTTTAAATCTTTTTCGTTGGGGGAAAATGATACTCAAATGTGTTTTGAACTGTTTTCTAAACTGTGCGAATGTGGTTTTGTTTTTGGGACAATTTATGTGCTTATGACTGCTATATGAATGATATGTGTTGGTACGATATGTTGTGTGGACTTTCTGTGTGGAACTTCGCCCTATATATAGCTCCAGCTGGTAGGCTTTAGGTGCGGTAAGACATTCGGGGTTACGACCCTAAGAGCGGTGGTACAAGCTGGTGATAAGACTAGCGGGGATGCTAGGTCTTGGTACATGATTAGCGGGAATGCTAAGTCATGGGTTTGTAATTATTTGCATATATTCACTGTCATATAGCACAATTGTCCAACGTTTTGAGATATTGGCACAGCGACTGGGTTTTCTTCAAACCTACGAGCTCACCAACATTATTGTTGACGTTTTCGAGTGTCATTTTCAAGTGAAAAGAATGATCGTTAAGGTTAAGATGTGTGATAGCAGACTTTAAGTATATCCTGTAGGGATCATGTTTAAGAAGTCTTGCTTTTGAAGTATGTTATGGATTTGTTTTCTTGAGGATTAATGTTTAAGACTTGTATGGACCCCTACGTGGGCAAGTGGATTTGTAAGCGACTATATGTTGTGTACTTTGATGGGACATCACTCAAAGTTATTGAGGTTGATGGTCATCATGACACTTTCATTTATGCATTTTAGATTTCTCTATTTTGTATCTTGTGTTGTGATTGATCATTATGTTACATTCCTGTGTTTTCGCCTATGACGAAGTGTGACAAATTGGTAATCAGAGCCAAGGTTATAGAGAACTAGGTGGTTTGGCCTAGACTATAACCTAGGAACCTTCATATAGTTGCGTTATAGGATCTATGTGCGCGGTGTTTCGCTTATACGTACTTAGGTGATTATATGGTATATAGCATTAGTTAAGTCATTCATTGAAATGGGTGTGCCTAATACTGGGTACGACTGGGAAAGGATATGGATATAAATACGGTGGCCAACGTAGTTATAAACGTATCACGACTCATACGTGTTTAGTATTATCGTTCACATAAATCGGTGTTGACACCTTAGGGCCGTGTGTGTGTGTGTGTCTATATATATATATATATATATATATATATATATATGGGGTATATTAAGACCATCTATGAGTTAACCTTTCCCTCCTACCTAACGTTGCTCATGTTCTCCCTCGTGTAGATAATTTCGCTAAGGATGACGACCCAAAGTACTGGCCGGCCTGCTGCCGCATCACGAGGAGGGGGAAGGGGTGGACGAGCTGGTAGAGGTGATGGTAGATCTAGAGGTCGATCTGGTGATCAGGGTAATATTAGGATTGATGGTCAAGGTGGCCAAGGTAGTGAGGTGAATGACGGTGTTGACGGAGTCCCCGACTTCTCCACCATCATTGCATAACAGTTGCAAAATTTACTTCCCACTGTTGTAGCCCAAGTAGGCGACCAAGGTAGAGGTCAAGGGAATGGTAGGAATCAAACAGTGACGCCATCAATGGCAACATTCAGGGTGATGTTATGAATGTCATTAAGAACAACAACCGTAGGGGTTGTACCTATAAGGAGTTCTTAGCTTGTAACCCTAAGGAGTATGATGGGAAGGGAGGTGATGTAGTTTATGTAGGTCCTTGGTTTAGGATCTGACTAGCCTTTGTAAGACTATAGATAACTTGGATAAATCCAAATCAACTATATGAGAGACACTGACTATGAATTATCAAGTGTTAATGCGGAATCTTAACACAAGAATAAAGAAGAAACGATATTTCTAAATTGCTATTAAGCTCTATGCTTCTATTGATATTTCTCAAAACGTACTTGTAACATTGTGCCTTAGGGTTCCTCTTATACACCAAGGAAACCCTAATGGGCTTTACAAACGTCAAAGGATAATACATATCCTTTCCTAAGATATCTCCTAAGATATCTCTAAGATAACTATTACTATTCTGTTACATTAACAGACTTAACTATAAACAGAACTAACTATGACCAGTACTAACTCTAGTACTGCTACTCTACCAGTACTAACTTAGTACTGCCAGACTTAACTTAGTACTGCCAATATTAACTCAATACTAACAGAACTAACTATTACTACCAGACTTAACTGTTATACTACGAGTATTAAGTCTGTTACAATCTATTTTCCCAACAGTTTACACCCATTGGATTGAAAATATAGAGTCAGTTTAGGACATGAGTAGTTGTGAGGATAACCAAAAAGTGAAGTACACTACTGGTTCTTTTATCGGTAAGGCTTTAACATGGTGGAATTCATAGATTCACACATTAGGTTGAGAGATGGCTGTAGGTATGTCATGGGATAACTTTAAGGTATTGATGAGGGAAGAGTTTTGTCCTAGTAATGAGATGCAGAAGTTGGAAACTGAGTTATGGAATCACACCATGGTCGGGGCCGGCTATGCTGCGTATACTAATAGGTTCCATGAGTTGGCTAGGTTAGTTCCCCATTTAGTAACCCCAGAAAACAGAAGGATTAAGAGGTACGTGTATGGCCTTGCTCCACAAATCCGAGGGATGGTGGCGGCAATGGAACCATAAACCATTCAAAAGGCTTTGTAGATTGCTGGCACATTGACTGATGAAGCCCTTAGGAATGGGTCGATCAAAAAGAACCCTGAGAAGAGAGGAAATAAGGGAGAACCTAGCAAGGATAGGAATAGAAGGGACGATAATAAGAGGACTAGGACTGGAAATGCTTTTGCTACAACTACAAACCCTGTTAGGAGAGAATACACGGGTACAACACCCAAGTGTACCGCCTGTAACTATCATCATTCACCCGAGACACCCTGTCGCACATGTTTCAACTGTAACCACCCAGGACATTTTGCTAAGGATTATAAAGTGGTACTTAGGAATGTGAACCCCATCAATACTACCGATCATGTCAAGGTGGTATGTCCTAGGTTGAATCAGGCTCAGAGACCAGGGGGAAACCATCAAAACCAAGTCGTGGTTGTTAACGAAGGTCAGGGTCGTGGGAATAACGGTAACCAGGCACGTGGAAAGGCATTTATGTTGGGAGCAGAGGAGGCTCGCCAGGACCCGAACATCGTGACGGGTACGTTTACTTTGAACATTCATTATGCCACAACCTTATTTGACTATGGGGTGGAGTATAGTTTTGTCTCCACTACTTTCATACCTTTGTTAGGCATAGAACCCACTGATTTAGGGTTTAGTTATGAGATTGAGATAGCTAGCGGGCAGCTAGTAGAAATCGATAAGGTCATTAAGGGTTGCAAACTAGAAATAGAAGGTAACGTGTTTGATATAAATCTGATACCGTTCGAAAGCAAGAGAGTTTCAATGTGATCATAGGCATGGATTGGTTGTCTAACCATAAGGTTGAGATAATTTGTTATGAGAAAGTAGTTAGAATACTACTACCGAACGACAAAGTACTTAGAGTTATAGGAGAAAGACCAGACGAGAAAGTGAGACTTCTAATGAGTGCTAAGGCCAAGGAACAAAAGCAAGAGAAGATTGTTGTAGTTAGAGACTTGCCCGAGGTATTTTTGGATGACCTATCAGGACTACCACCTATTCGAGAAATCAAGTTTCAGATTGTGTTAGTCCCTGGAGCAATACCGGTCGTGAAATCTCCCTATCGGTTGACACCTTCTAAAATGAAGGAGTTGTCGGGTCAACTCAAGGAACTCCAGGATAAAGGTTTCATTCGACCAAGCTTGTCGCCTTGGGGAGCACCGATATTGTTTGTGAAGAAAAAGGATGGTTCCTTTAGGATGTGTATTGATTATAGAGAACTAAACAAATTAACCATTAAGAACCGTTATCCACTCCCTAGGATAGACAATCTGTTCGATCAACTTCAAGGATCACAATACTTCTCTAAGATAAATCTTAGGTCTGGATACCACCAGCTGAGAGTGCATGAGGACGACATTCCAAAGACTGCGTTTAAAACTCGTTATGGACATTTTGAGTTCACAGTAATGCCCTTTGGTTTGACTAACGCACCAGCGGTATTCATGGATCTAATAAACCAAGTGTGTAGGCCGTATCTAGACAAGTTTATGATAGTGTTCATTGATGATATTTTGGTTTATTCTAAGACCCAGGATGAGCATGAAGTGCACCTAGGACTAGTCATAGAATTGCTCAAGAAAGAGAAACTGTATGCTAAACTTTCCAAGTGTGAATTCTAGTTGCGAGAGGTACAGTTTCTTGGACATGTGATTAATAGAGACAGTATTCATGTAGACCCTAGTAAGATGGAAGCTGTTAAGAATTGGAAAGCCCCTAGAACTCCGTCTAAAGTTTGTTCATTCTTAGGATTGGTAGAGTATTACCGTAGATTCATTAAGAACTTTTCTAAGATAGCTAAGCCACTTACTATCTTGACTCAGAAAAGTAAGACCTACGATTGGGGTGAGGAACAGGAGAATGCATTTCAAACTTTAAAAGGTAAGTTGGGTGATGCACCTGTTCTAGCTCTCCCCGATGGACCGGAAGACTTTATGGTATATTGTGATACTTCTGGCTTAAGATTAGGTTGTGTGTTGATGCAAAGAGGTAAGGTTATAGCATATGCGTCCAGGCAGTTGAAAATTCATGAGAAGAATTACACCACCCATGATTTGGAATTGGGTGTGGTTGTGTTTGCCCTTAAGATTTGGAGACATTATCTGTATGGGACAAAGAGTGTCATATATACCGATCATAAGAGTCTCCAACACATCTTTAGTCAGAAGGAATTGAACATGCGACAACATCGCTAGATATATCTTTTTAGTGATTATGACTGCAAAATTCGCTACCATCCTGGTAAGGCGAATATAGTAGCAGATGCACTAAGTAGGAAAGAGAGGGTGAAACCTAAGAGAGTTCGAGCTATGAATATGACACTTCAGTCGAGTATCAAGGATAGGATACTGGCAACTCAAAAGGAGGCATGTGATAAGTTTGCAAGATTGCAAAAAGGTTTAAATGAGATGATAGAACATAGGAGTGATGGAGCTTTGTACTACCTGGATCGAATATGGGTTCCTTTGAAGGGTGATGTGAGAACCCTAATAATAGACGAAGCCCATAAGTCAAAGTACTCTGTACACCTAGGAGCTGATAAGATGTATTCTGACCTTAGAGATAGGTATTAGTGGCCGGGAATAAAGAAAGATATAGCAATATATGTTAGTAGGTGTTTGACTTGTTTGAAGGTTAAAGCTGAGCATCAAAGGTCGTCTGGCTTGCTTCAGCAACCTGAGATTCTCGAATAGAAATAGGAAGGGATAGCAATGGATTTTGTTACGAAGTTACCAAAGACTAGTAGTGGGCATGACACAATCTGGATCATTATGGACCGATTGACTAAGTCTGCTCATTTTCTACCTATGCGTGAGGATTATAAGATGGATAGGTTAGCTAGTCTATATCTGAATGAGATTGTTGCTAAGCATGGTGTGTCGATCTCGATCATATCTGATCGTGATTATCGATTTACGTCAAGGTTTTGGCAGTCAATGCAAGAGGCATTAGGAACCCGTTTAGACATGAGTACGGCTTACCACCCTTAGACAGACGGTCAGAGTGAGCGTACAATCTAGACTTTGGAAGACATGCTTAGAGCGTGTGTCCAGGGGAAGTTGGGATGTTCATCTTCCATTAGTTAAGCTTTCGTATAACAATAGTTATTATTCTAGTGTGAGATGTGCGCCATTTGAGGCTTTGTATGGTAGGAAGTGTTGTTCCCTGATTATGTGGGCAGTGGTTGGAGAGGGTCAGTTGATAGGGCCTAAGTTAGTGCAAGAAACCACTGAGAAGATCTCGCAGATTAAGGATAGACTTAAGGCTGAGCGTGATAGCCAGAAAAGTTATGCCGATAAGAGGAGGAAGCCTTTAGAGTTCAGTGTAGGTGACTATGTCTTGCTCAAAGTATCTCTTTGGAAAGGTGTGGTACGCTTTGGGAAGAAGGGGAAACTAGCACCTAGATTTGTTGGACCTTTTGAGATCGTTGAGAAGGTAGGTCCTGTAGCCTATAGACTTAGACTACCTGAGGAGTTGAATGGTTTTCATGACACATTCCTCATGTCTAACCTTAAGAAGTGTTTGGCTGACCCAACACTGCAAGTGCCCTTAAACGAGATCCAAGTAGATGCTAAGTTAAATTTAGTGGAAGAGCCTGTGGAGATCTTAAGCGGAGTAGAATTGCCATCGTTAAGGTTCAGTGGAATTCAAAACGTGGACCTGAATTCACGTGGGAACGTAATCAGATGAGACATAAGTATCCACATCTGTTTAGTTCTGTCAGTAGCTAAATTTTAGGGTTGAAATTCTTTTAAGGGGGGTAGAATGTAACCCTTGCCCTTTTCTATTTTAGAATGTTCTAATTTAGTCCTTTGACTATTCGATGTTTGTCAGTTTTATT
Source organism: Tanacetum coccineum (assembly GCA_026074375.1). Taxonomy (NCBI): domain Eukaryota; kingdom Viridiplantae; phylum Streptophyta; class Magnoliopsida; order Asterales; family Asteraceae; genus Tanacetum; species Tanacetum coccineum. The sequence goes on along the minus strand of BQNB010032560.1, from coordinate 2,286 downwards.
AGAATATGTACCGCGTTGACGGTGGTGAATTTATGAGATTGAGATGTTTTATGGTTATATGGTGTATAATAATTCTTTTTAGAGGGTATTATTATGTTACTTATGTTTCTGGTAGTTTGACCCGTGAATAGAGTGAAATGCCGAAAACGAGTCCCGACATGTCCGTTAATGTCCAAATGAGCTTTTGGGAAGTATAACGTGGAAATATATCGAGTAAATACTCTAAGTTATTGGAAAAGTATTTTTAAGATGAATAAAAATGCTAAGTAACTTTGGAAAATATTTTTCGATCACAATTTTTGGGATTTAAGTAAACCCGACACGAAAAGAAGTCCCTGAACCCCTCTTGGATACCCCAACCGGTCGAACCCCACTAGGGAGCAAGAAGGCCCTTTTTAGCTTGGTTGTCTAGACCATGGTATACATATATTCTTTCAACAACACACATATCCTCATTGCTTTCACAACAAGAAAAATTATTCTTTTCTTTTCTCTCTTGTGCCTCGCTCGGCCGAAATCACACACACACACACACAAACACTTTAAAATTTTTCCAACTTTGGTTAAGAAGATTAAGGTTAAATTCTTGGGTTGATTCTAGTGTTCGGTTAACATTTAAACAATGTTTGGGTTGTTTGGTTCGTGTCGATCTTGTTCAAAAGTGAAGATTTTTGTAAGTCATCTTATTTTAAATATTTTGTACTTTTGAATACCTTATGATGCATAGATGTTAGTTGTACAAGTTGATCATCGTAAAAATCAAAACTCAAAAATGAAATATAAGATAATAAGGTGCGTTTGTTTCGAAAATAAAAGGAAAAGAGAAGAGGTTTTGTTAGTTTTGATATTGTGGTCGTGATGGTTGAAAAAAATTTGTTGTTAATTAGCTTATTTTGGATAATAGCTTATTTAGCTTATTTAAAATCACTTTTCGGCTTATTTTGGGCTTATCGTAGTTCGAAGACCACAAAGAAGCAAGTATATGTATTTTTGGTTATTTACCTTGTATGTCGTGTATTCTTGGATTATTTTTATAGCTTATGATGATAAGGAAATGTAATACATAGCTTATTAGCTTATTTTTAAGCTTATGAATTTGGTTTTGAAGCTTTTTTGGCTCACTGCCCAATAAGCCTCAATAAGCCGTGGCTTATTGAGGTCCAGATTATTTTGTTAGCTATTGTTTTGGACTTATATTTACTAATGGGTTTTAATTTTGGGCTTGAGTTGTATTATATAACTACGAATACCTTAATGGGCTACTATTGGGCCTAAGGCCCAATAAGCATTAACTAGTTTTTTTTAGAGTTTTGACGGACTTTTGGGAAGCGAAACATATTTATGAATTGATGTTGAAAGTTGTTTTGGAGAAATACGATTTGGTGAGCATTGCGAGAAAGGGTTTGAGTTTTAGTCGGAAAATGGTGAAATTTGTGAAAAGTGTTTGGAATTAAGGTTTAAAACCTTGGAAAACATTGTATAAACATACGGGTCATGTCAAAATTTTGTAAAAAGTCTTTACTTAGAATCTTTACCCGAAACGTGATTTTCTAATTTAATAATAAAATATTGTTATTTTAATAAGTCGACTAAATGACGAAAAATATATTTTTTCTCAAAACTTATCTAAAATGTTTAACGTAAATAAACGTTTCATTTCGTATAGTATAAATGGTATTTTTATTGTTGGGATTAAAAGCTTCTTGATGCTGTTTGGAAGTAAATGCTGCTAAGGTTAGAGTTACTACTGCTAGTATATATTACTACTGCTAATGGAAGTTAAGACTGCTCAGAGACTTAGAAGAAATACTACTAAGTAGTTAATAATGCTAGTATAAAAGTTATTACTGTTAGTGTAACTTAGTACTGCTAGTACTACTTGAGTAAAGTTACAACTGTTAGCATAAAGTTAGTACTGCTAGTGCAACTTAGTACTGCTGATGAAGAATGAAGAAACTATTCTAAGTAGTTACTACTGCTTGTACACAGTTAGTGCTGCTGGAATAAAAGTTAATGCTACTACTTACAACTGCTAGAAGAGTTTCTACTGTCAGAAGGATAAAGACAAGAGAAAGGATTAAGATGAAGATTGTTTATCAAGATTACTTACGGGATAAGTATGAGATATGTTTGTAAAAGATACGTATAAGTTATTTGTTTAGAAGATCATGATAACTTAAGAAAATATTGTAAGCCTGTTAGGACTCCTTGGTGTATAAAAGAAGGTGCTAGGGTATAGAGTTTAATGTACCAAATACACATACACATTCATACCTAGTACTACAC
>BQNB010032559.1:8268-53063 GCA_026074375.1 Tanacetum coccineum | reverse complement strand
TTATTAATGTTATTTTTGGTAAAGAAAGAATGATTGACTCTGTTTATTTTAGATAAGATTTTGTGCAATATAATTTGTGACTTATATGATCTTGAATAAAAATAGGTCAATGAGGGTAACGGTGATTGCACTTTATTTGACTTCAAACACATCAACTTCACGTCTGCGTCACATCGTTATTTAACCCATTATAAAACTCATCATTTTTAGTTGTTACGGTCGCTAGAGGTAGACCTGTAAACGAACTGAACGTCCAGTGAACATTTCATAAACCCTTTTGGTAAAAAGTTTGTTTATGTTCGTTTATTTATTAAATGAACGAACATGAACAAAAGTCATGTCCGTTCATTTATGTTTGTGAACGTTCGATTATTCGTTCGTTTATGATCGTATATATGTGATGACGTATAGTATGGACCGGCCCGGCCCACTCATGCTATTATGGGCTTGGTAGCTGATAATGGGCCTCCGGCCCACGCATCGCGGTCACGACCTCCTGGACCTACGGGTCGCGACTACCGGCACGCTGTCCGTGGTCGCGGTATCTTCACAAGTTATCTTTAAAAAAGGATAACCTAATTAAATAAAAGATATGCTTTACTTATTTAATCCAGTTAGGATAATTTTGAATCCCTACGATATCGACCGTGTCTTGGGCCGAAAGTTATGGAAACCCTAAGGATTATTTAGCCTATAAAAGGAAGACAATTGTCATCAATACATGTATCTGGCAAAACCCTAATTACATTCGATTACTCCCTAAAAGCTATATACTTACTCTCACGCCGGAGTCCAATCGTGGGATCCGCTCCCACGATAAGATTAACGGTGTTTTATTCCTTATGCAGAGTCCTTCAAACAAGTTCACTTTATACAAGAATAAGGCATTACATACTTAAATAGCCGCCTATTCGGGCTAAACAAGATCCGACCTAACTTTTGTATCAACAACAACAAGCAAGGATTTTGTTGGCGTTACCAAAATTGTATACTCGTATGTGTTTGCTTCGACTGGAAACCTCTACGTAGGTTCACTCTGAACGAAAGATTATAATCACTTTTACACCTGTCGATCCCAAATCGGCTTGTTTCATTTACATGTAAACGTTGTATGCCTTGTAATTTTAGCTTATTGCTTGTTTTTAAAAGATCATAATTTGTTTCCATTTGTGTCATCTTAAATGACCTAATATCAACAGTGAAATAAGATTACACACAACATTTTACATAATATAAAGTATAAACTACTAATAACAAGTTCAGATATCGATTCTACTTATAATGCATGTATGTGCATTCTTTAAACTTAAAATATTTAAATATAAGTATTCCATAAACCTTATAATACTATTGATTAAAAATGGTAACAACATCACTATTAAATTAACATTTGAAATGTTGTTTAATCCTCAAACTATTACTCTCTCCGTCTCAAAATTATTGTCCCTTATTGACTTTTTAAGTCTTTTTGTTCCAACTTTAACCTTAAATATTTTTGTTTGTGTTATATAATACTTAATGAAAAATATATGAATTGATTAATTTTTAAATGTATTTTCATTGTTGTAATTTTCGTCAACTATTATATAACACAAACAAAAATATTTAAGGTCAAAGTTGAAAGAAAAAAAATTTAAAAAGTCAATAGGGGACAATAATTTTGGAACGGAAGGAGTATCATTTTTCATTTATACAAACAATATTTCTCGCAATTATTACAAATTGAATCTGCAAGTGTTGCATCAAGTGTCACGCTCTGGGCGGATGCATTTACAACTTATGGGGGGCGGTTCCCTCTATAGTTCGCCAAAAAATATCGGTTTTTAGTGTAAAAAATAAATTTATTGGTCTTTTTATTAAAGTGCACCCCATCACAAAATCAAATTGCCTCCTATTCAGAGACTAAAGTCCAACATTTAACGCTTTAAAAAATTAAAATCCTCCATTTTCTAAGTGATAATACTCGATTTTTTCATTTCGATCCCCATTTTTATCCTATTTTTTCGCCCTTTTTTGTTGCTATTGTGAAGGAAAAAAAATTTGCCCCCCACAATATAATTTCCTGGTTCCGCCACTGGTCACGCTAAAACCACAAGTTTGCAAATATAATTATTTATCGCTATAAACCGTCAATTTGTGCGGATATTCGTCTACTATAAAGAAGAAACTGTATATCTTGAATCATGAAAAGAGACCCATTAGTTATTATTTAATGAGAGTAACTATAGATATTAAATGATATACAATTAGTACGTAATTAAATTCGACAAAAAGTGGATGAATCAAATGCATGGCCCTGAAGATTTAATAATTAATTTTAAATTGAGTGTTTGAACGTGTTTACTAATTATTAAATTAAAAACTTTAAATGATGTAACATTGCAACTTTAAAAGATGTAACATGCAAGGATCAATCATTAGGCTTACCGAATACTAATTATCTATGCTATTTATACAACCATGTGTATGTTAGGTGCACACGGTTATTAACCGGTAACCCGAACCGATTTACAATCCACTGCATTTCCGTAATGTGGGAGGCATATGTTTGTAATTAAACGACTAACGCAATTTCTTTGCTACCGTTTATTGTACTATATATACAGAGACGGAGCCAGAAAATGATATTAGGGGGGGCTCAATTTTTTTTCCAGATAATGTTAGAGGGGGCTTCGATAGTTTTCGATCAAAAATGTTGCTTTTCGCCATTGAAGATAAGCTAGTCATCGGCCGGTTGGGGGGGGGCCGAGCACCCCCCAGCCCCCCCACTGGCTCCGTCATTGTATATATAAATATATAATTGATTTTTGTCATGGCCGGATTTGATCATTTGTAGGATGCTCAACCGCTCAAGGCTTCTAAATTTTCAAAAACCCTTGTTATTTTAGACGTTGGTGAGGAAAAGTAATATGAAAATATCTTGTCTCGGGATTCTTTCAACTAAAGCGTAGAAATGACGAGGTCCGATGATTTATGATCAAATGAGAAGAAAAATTAAAACAAGGATGGTGAGAAGAAATCACAACTGCACATTTAATATAAACACATAAAACTAGATGTATCTTCTTTTAAAATTTTTAATTTTATTTGAAATATGTGGCTAAAAATTCTTCTTATTCTTCTTTTTTTAGTTTTCTTCTCACCGGATCTTTTTCTGATATCGAATATTAAGCACGTATAAAAAGATGACTTTAGACCATTTACGATTTACAACCTACAGCTTTTAGCTTATTCACTTTTTTTCTTAACTTTTTCGTTTGCTTTCAATTTTCAAACTAGTGTAAAAAGATTTTCAAAGTTGACACTTTCAACCTATATGTAAGAAATTTTTTACCAATGGGATAACACGGTGTTTTCTAGTTTATAAAAATTGCATATGTATCGTTTCAGAGGTGAATAATTATTTTTTTGAACGGCGATAGTTTTATTGAGACACTAGCAAGAAGCTAGAAAAAATTACAAAGTAATAAAATTAGGGTTTTTTAACTAAGAGATCCAATTGATCTTTGGCTTAAACCGACTATCTATGAGGTCCTATCCTCTCCATCTTCAAGACAGATCCACTCATCTATCGTTTTGCCTAACATGTTTGATTTCCATTCATCGAATAACGTTTGATTTGTGTAAGATCGATTAATAGCTTTCTCTTAATCTCTCTTGTTAAGATTCGACGTGATTTTTGAATTAGGGTTTCGATTCTAATCGATTCTTGGTTTAGTTAATTATTCTTTATCTGGATTTGTGGGATCTGGGTTGTTATTATTGGTTATCTGTCTAAATCCCTCATTATTCTGATTCGAGATATCAATAGGGGTTAGATATCCTTTCAATGCCTTGCCTCTTGAGTCCTAATTCGAAGAATGCTACTACCTCCCTAGGAGCTTCTTGAATGTTATAACCCTTTTGTTTATTGAGATCATCATTTTGTTGATATCGGATCTTAAACGAGTGTGTAGGCGATCCTTAACTTGGGACTATAGGGCTTTTTCGTTTTTTAGGGTTTCGTTTCTGGTCGTTTTCTACAAATTTATTTTTTCAATTTTTTCATTGTATCATGGGTATCTTTAGAACAAAAGAAGATGATGTGGCTAAGATCTCCACTTCAATCTATGTGTCGAATTTTCTGAGGTGTTTTCGCCAAGATTTGATTCATGCTTGCAGAACATATGGATCGTTATTGACTGTTTATTTTCCATTTAAGAAAATCAAAGATGGGAAAAGATTCGCGTTTTGTTCGATTCATTTAATGTGTTCTAACATGAACGGGAGTTGGTAGTAATCTTTAGCACTTTTTGGGTTGTCGATCAAAGTTACTTGACAACGTTGCCAGAGTTCATAGAACTCTTTGAGATTAATAAAGCCTCGAAAAGGCAATGTGTATGGAGCCCAAAAGAAAGAGTAACGTTAACGGAAAATTGGGTCAAGTAAAGCAGGTTTTATTCTTATACCCATGTGCTGATAACACATAATTCATTTGAAGCATTGGATGTGAGCCCTTCAATTGTTTTGGATGATGATTGTCTTATTCAAGAGATCTCTGAAGACCTTGTTGGGTAGGGTTGAAAGAGTTTGCACTTTGTCGAATCTTAAGGTAGTCCTAAAGAATGAAGGTTTTGACGAGATCAAACTTCAATATATGGGAGAACTATGGGTTTTGTTGAATTTCCTTCGTCTAAAATTAAGATTTATTTCAGGAAAATAGGGCGGGTTGGTCGTGGTTCTGGTTCTTTAAACAAACTTCTACCGAATATTCGTTCCTGAAGGTTTAGAATTTTTATGGGTTGAAGATCGAAGGGAGTCCCATTCTAATCTTTGGTCTAAATAATACTTTAAAAGTTTGCTAGTAAGTGGGGAGAGATTCTTGGACACGAAGATCAGAAGAAGATGGTTTTATACGAAAAGATTATGCATCTATTAAAACTGGAAATAATATTTATGTGAACTTTAAGTGTATCTTCCGAGCGTAGGTTGGTTTTTTAGTTTCGCGCTAATGAAATCCTGGATGGAGTTCCTAATTCGCTGATGTATTTGTGATGATGATGAATCTGAAGAAGGTCTAAAGGAGACATGCAAATAGCCATGGTTGGTTCAACTTTGATGCTGTTGTCGATGTGGATTAAGTAGTTCAGAGACTGAATTGATGATCTTTAGAACATAAACAAGAATCCATCGGAGATCCTTTTTGGCATCTACATTATCTCAACAAAAATAAAGTTAATGACTGTAAACATACCAGTTATCTGATATAGTATCAACTTTAACCCACCACGGTTTTATTAATGGGGTTTTCATGCAAAAGAAGATATTGAGGAGAGCGTTAATGATGTTACATCGCCCTGTATCGTGGAGAAAGTACATAATGAAAAGGGAAAGGATAATATAATTACAACGGTCTCTTAAGTTGACGATGTCAGCTTCAGTGTTGTTTGGTATCTTTAAATAACCTAGTGGCTGCAATCGGGGTGTCTTATCCTTTGTGTGCTGGAAGGAACTTGTGTAGGTTGGACATGCATGGATATAATATGGAAAGGTTGGAGTAAATAATATAACGTGAGTTATTGAATCTCAGGAGCTGTCGGGGTTATCGATGAATTGTCTTTCTCTGAACATTCAAGGCCTAGCCAAAGGCAAAAAGAGTTGGGTTAAGGTATGTGTTTTTTTAAAAAATAAAGTGTATTTGTGGCTTTTAGGAAAAAAAAATGGAGAATATGAACTGTGGTGTCTCAAAGGCTTGTTGGGGAAATTACTACTTTTGATTACGCTTCATAGCGATTTGGTGGGCAATTCGGGAGGAATTTTTTGCAATTGGATCTAATTCTTTCCAAAAAGATAATGTTACTGTTTCGGTTTTTTTCATTATAATTCGGGGTACTTGGTTGAACTATTGGTGTTAAGATCCTTGATGGTGGCGGTTTATGTCCTCACGACTTGAGAGACAAAAAGATTTTTATGGATTATTTGGAGTATTATTATTAATAGATGGTCGGTGATGGTGCTCATTATGTTGCGATTTTCAATGAAGTGAGCGGGAAAACTGAAAGATTTGGATCGGTTTTTTAATGTTCAAGGTGTTCGATATGTTCAACGTTTATTAGCAAAATGGGGCTTGAGGAGATCCGCTAGGAGTAGTTCGTTTTCATTGGTGTCAACTCCGTACTAAGATGAGTAAATTGAAGGTTTCTTATTTCTGAAACATTTATTTTATCTCATATCCGGCATATTTGTGTTACTTTTGGATAGAAGTCTTATCGGTCATCGCCCCGATTATTCTTCTGTGAATCAATCATGGGCTACGGCCGAATCCCGTTTAGGTATTTCAACCATTGGCGGAATTGGATGGTTTTAATAGGTTGTTCATTGACACATGGAATTCTGCCCTGTTGAAACTAATGGCTATGGGAAGTGATGCAAAAGTTTCAAATTTCTTAAAGGTAAAATTAGTGAGTGGTCCTTAAATCTATAAAAGGCACGAATGGAGGTTTGGTATTCTTAAAGAAGTGGATAACAAATAGATGGATGATATTGATATGGGCCTCAGCTTTCTTCTATTCATTATTAATGGAGAATGGAGGTATTATAGTCCATTCAAATACCTTGATAAAAATTCATGTAATGGATTAGGTCAAAAGGATAAGGTTATATATGGTGCGATTGAGGGGGATGAGAACTCTCGATTTTTCATGGGGTCTTGAATTAAAAAAGAAGTCAATCTTAACATTCGAGGTATTATGGTGATGGTAAGTGGCAAGATAATCCGAATAGTTATTAAATCTGAATTTTTTTCTTCATTTTTAGAAAAGATTTGAAGAACCGTTGTAATCGAATTTTATTGATATGAGTTTTGCAATAGGACTATTTCTACTCGAATCAACAAAACTGAATTAGTAGGTGCGGTGTCTACAGAGGAATTAAAGATGGCGGTGTGGGATGTGGTTGACAAAAATCTCCTGGACGGATGGATTTTCGTCTTGGCTTTTATAGAACAATTTTGGACATGTATTGAATATGATGTGTTTGCGGCCGGTTAATTATTTCTTGACCTTCGGTGACATTACCAAGGGATGTAATAGCTTGTTTATAGCCTTAATCACGAAGTTCATGACGCTAATTTGGTTAAGACTTTAGCCAATTAGTCTTTTGGTAGCATTTACTCAAATCATTAGCTAAGATTTGGCCAATCGTTATTGTGGGAGTTTTGGGTGATATTGTTAATGAAGTTCAATCCGCTTTTATTTCAAGATAGACTAATTTTTAGAGGGCCATCTCATTCTTATTGAGGTCATTCATGGGGTAAGTCAAAGAAAAAGCATATCCTTAATCTTCAGGTTGATTTCGAATAAGGCTTATGATTCGGTAATTTAGTTGGGATTTCTGGGATGATGTTCTAAAAAAGTTCAGTTTGGGCAATTATGTGGGCGCGGATTGCGATTCCAAAAGTGAAAATTAAATCTCTCGAGGTTCCCCATATCAATAAACGGTGAGTCTACGGAAGAATTGCAATTCTCAAAGGACTTAAGCAAGGTGACCTTTATTCTACGTTCATTCTTTATTTTAATTATGGAGAAGCTACATATATATTTTTAAGTGTTTGTGGACGTGGTTTATTTAAGCGATTCATCTAAGTCCTTTGGTGAATCTTTCTCATATGTTCTACTGCGGACGAAGCGGTGTTTTGGGGTCAATGTGTGATGGATAATTTTAATACTCTTGTTCATGTTTTGGAATGTTCTTTCGTGCTTCGGGATTACGTAACAATTTGTCTAAAGCAAGGATTATGGGTTAATGTTGGAAGTTGATAAGATCAAAGTAGCTTGCTTCAAAACTCGTTTGTCTAATTCTTTAATTACGCCGTTTACTACTTAGGTTACAAAGTGGGATGGCAACTGTCCGAATGTACAAGCTTGGAGGAAATTATTGATAAGGTGAAATCTCGTTATCCAATTGGAAATTAAAGTCCTTTCAATTGGAGTAGGTTAACTCTACTTAAATCGGTCTTAGGTTCGTTAAGATATTTCATTGTCTATCTTTAAAGTCCCTTTAACGGTGTTCGTTCGCTTGAATCTATCCGATTGCCAGTTTTTTTTATGGCATGAGTCAAAAGTAACAAATCTTCTTGGTTAAATGGAATAGGGTTTTGTTTTTGGGCGGCCAAAGAAAAGGTGGTTTGCGAGTTTTCAAGCCTTTTTGCTCTTAACAGGAGCCTTATTGATGGAAATTGGTTCTGTAGATTTGATTCCCCTAATGATTCTTTATGGTAGTAGAGTATTTAAGGCATTTACGGGAGTTGATGGTGAGGTAATAAGTCCTAAATATGCTTGCAGGTCTGCTGAGAGATTTTATTAATGAAAATAGGTTCAGGAAGTTGAAAGATTAAGGTATAACATGCGTGAAGTTATGTATATTTAAGTGGGCATGGCGAACTACGAAATTTCTGGACGATTTTTGGATTAGGCTATCAAGCCTTTTGAAGCTTTATTTCCCGATTTATGCTCTTGATAATATTAAGAAGCGTTAATCTGTATGAAGCCTTAATGACCAGCCTTGATAATGACTTCCGTCGCAGCAATTGAGGAGGAATCGTGCTGTCTCAGTTCAAGAAGCTTACGGGATGCTCATTCGATCGTGTTAATCCGTGTTCATGATAGATGTTTCTGGTCTGTGAGGGATCGGAGGGAGTTTTTCTTGTCGCTTCTATTCGGATGTTTTTGATGATTCAACGTTCTCTGACGGTTGTATTCTTAAAACTTTTGGATTAAAGTGTCTCGATTAAGGTGGAATATTCTATTTGGAAATTCAAATTGAAGCGCTTCTACGTGAATTCAATTTTCGCGTTAGAGGTCTTGAGATCGATTTCTTTATCCTTTGTCTCATTTGTGATAAGGGGGTTATATCTACGAGACATTATTTTTTAGTTGTTGTTTAGTAAGACAAATTTGGCGCAAAATTTGTTCTTGGTGGGATATCGAATAATTTCGGGACGTTAACTCCTTCACTGAATGATCAATGGATGGCCTCTTTACGTCTTCAGTCTAAAGTTAAGAGATGATCCAGGTGTTTTTTTGTGTTCGGTGAGCTTTGTGTGGTTCTTACTCGATACAAAACCTTATTCGAGAGAGATGAACCTTCAAAGGCGATTATTTTTGATGATGTTGTTTCCATATCTTTTTATTGGTCGTAAGTCTAGATGTAAAGCATCGTTCAGTTGGGATGATTGGCTATTAAAACCTTATTTGTTTTCTCTGATAATTTCTAGTTCTTGCAGTGTTAAAATAAAATCTGCTCGTTCATAATTATATACATGCAATTTTGCATTTTTAAAGATGTAAACTATTGTCGAAAAAGATTGTAAATTGGTCCAATGATGTCACAAAGGTTGATGTGCAACATTTGCAAAACCACTTTACCTCAAAACTCACAAAATAAATGTTTACTTCTCCTATGGCAACACAATTTAAACATCGTATTTATGTTAATTTTTTCAACTTTTCTTCTCGGCTATATTTATCTAAAATTGGTATTTTCTTATACTTTCTAAACTTCATATAATCCCTTTTAGATGTTAAAAAGGAGAAAATATAAATACCGGCACCATATGACCACAAATACTCGAAATAAAAACACACACACATAATTTGTTTCGCCGAAACAAATCATTCATGTTAGAAACTATTAACATGATTAATCTCTGTAAAAACCAACGCTCTAATAAAATTTATCGTGAAAAATGTGAAATATGTGTAAATTGCAAAAGTTCCTTTTGTTTTGATTAAATTGGCGTATTTTCTACAACTTTGTAAATGTAGAAGAATCGCATATAAAAAAATATGTGTACACATGCATATAATTGTTAACGGGACAAATTATGGAGCCTTTAAAATTTTTGATACCCTAAGCAATCGTTCATCTTGAACACCCTCAAAAACGACTTACCCAACGGTCTAACATGGAAGTTCTGTTATTTATAAAGTTGCAGTCAAATAGATCACAAACCAACCCAAACTTAACATGTTTTACATAACGACTTATAAATGACTACTACTTTTTATAAGATTATAGCAGTGACCATTTCATGTTAATATAATAACTAGATCTTTACCTACCATATTGCCCTTCCAATAGTGATCATTTTCATGTGCTTATTAGTTAATACCTAACATAAACCTTTCAAAAGTCAATGTACTTTTATAAGCGTTTATAACTTTTCATTTAACCAACATGGTTGAATCAGTAGGGAAAGAAAACCACCCTCTTTTAGAGATATAGGTGAGAGTTCGATCTTCACTTCTTGTAAAAATGGTCGGAGATCCTCTAATAAGCAGTTTTTCTATCTTCGGATAAGGATAAAGGTGTTTACATCTCACCTACTCCATACCCTGTGAAAGACGAATTTAGGTACCGTTGATTTATATAACTTTTAAATTAGCATATTGAATTTGGTTAATTTGGTGACACTCTTATAAAATCTTGATGAAATTTTGTATACTCAATATACGACTTTACACTGGATCCAATGTGCATGCACAATTGCGTTGCTTAATGGTCGATTTATCGACTTGTATAAATATTGTCTTGCGAGATCCAAGGACAAGTTGAAAAAAGGGAGAGTACATACCCCGTCACCTTAATTATATTATACTCGAGTTCGGCTCGCTAAAAGTTCGATGTTAGCTCAAGCTTAAGTAGCTCTAGCTAGCCCGAGCGTAACATGAGGCTCGTTTGATTAACGTGCCTTGGAAACATCGAGCTCGATTAGGATAACGAACACTGCAAGACATTTAGTGACACGGGTTTTGATGACACAAAAAGTGTCGCTAAATATAACTTTTCAGTGTCACTTTTTAAAAAGTGTGAACATAAATATAAAATTTTGAAATTTAATGATACTTTTTATAAGGTAAATGTGTCACAAGACAAAAACTATGTACTAACACTTTTTTTTCACTATAAATAGACTTTTACATACTTGACTTCTACTTAATTACAATACGTTTCAAAATTTTATAGGTGTCTCGAGACCTTCTGAAACCCACTTTGATTCTGTCACTGACTATGAAATAAAAGAAAAGAGTACGTTGTTACATTCCCTACACTTAAATTCCATGTTTCGGTCTTTTTGAATTGATGGTTGCTCATTCCAGAAAATCAAAAAAAAATTCATAGCGCTATTTGAACTTTCATATCGAAAGAATTTCTTTGATGAAATTACCTCTCTTTATAGGTAATATTGTACGCACAACGTGTAGGGTGGCCAAGTTGGTAAAGGAGTTTGTGATTATCATTATCAAATCAGTCTTTGAGAATTTACGGTTTCAAATTCTGCTAGATGCAAATAACTTTGAAATGACCATGCATGAAAACCTATCAAAAAGAGAGAAAGCTTTACCATATATGCGGTTCAATCTTTTACTAGTTAGTAACCTAAAAGGTGAAACCCTAATAAATAAATAGATAATAATAAAAAAAAGATAATTGCTTGAAAATGTATATAACTTGCCGCTTTTTGTAGTTTTGTATATATAGCTTTTTTTTTTTTTTGCAAATTCGTGTAGCCAACTTTTGAATTTGATATATTTCGCGTATCAGGTGACCTCCCAGGTGATTAAATGGAGAACACGCTTACACTAGAATATACAGTAATTTATAATGAGACAAGCCAACCTCTGTCTAGCAGAGTTAGTCAGATGGCTCTTCCCCATACGAGAGGTCTTAAGTTCGAGTCTCTTCATGTTGTTTTCTCCTGTAGACGAATGAGAGTGGAGTCCCACTAACTATACTAACTATATATATATACTAACCTAGTCATTCTAGAAAAAAAATTAGAAAGAGACAAGTAATTAAATCAACCACGCCTAAAAGAAAACAAAACCTTTACAACCACGTTATATGCTAGTAGCAACATGGATAATGCACCATGTGGTTAAAACTACATGAGCCTTATAATTCCTCATGCAGCTAGCTATAAGATTTTAAACCATAATTTAATGGCAGTTAAACTTTTCATGTTATATATCAGTCTCTTCTTGCACAATAACTTAACCCTACTTATCATCCTCTACTCACTTTGTGTGTGTTTTCTTGTTTAGTTTAATATATGGGAAAGAAGCATTCTAATTTAATGGGATTATGGGACATGAAGACCATATTCCATTGTAGCATAGTCATTTTCTTTTTTGGTGGATTAGCAACTCTAAGCTATAATAGAAACATTATTCAAGAAGCAGCAATTAGCACAGTCCGAGTTACTCAACCAACTATAGTTATAACCACAACCGAAACTACTACAATTCCAATTGTTACCGAAACCGATACTGAAACCACAAATGTCAAAGAAAAGGTAGCTGAGGAAGCAAATGAAGGTAGAAAGGTTTTTGATCATCAAAGAAGGCTGAAGATCGCACCGCCTTCTATAACGGAAACTTGTGACTTGTTCTCGGGCCAATGGGTTTATGACAACAAGAGTCATTACCCGTTGTACCGAGAAGACGAGTGTAGTTATCTACATGGTGATTTAGCATGCCAAACTTATGGAAGAAAGGATTCTAAGTATCAGAAATGGAGATGGCAACCGTATGGTTGTGACTTTCCTAGGTCTATTGCTAAAAACATTTCTACCACCTTTGTATTTTTCTTTTGGCAAATAATTCACACATACACACACACTTATTTTAGGTTTGTACTATTACTAGCCACCACCTTTGCTTATTTTGTTTTCTAATGTATTGTTATGTGTTATATGAACAGGTTTGATAGCAAACAAATGATAGAAAAACTTAGGAATAAGAGGCTATTGTTTGTGGGCGATTCGGTAAACAGGAATCAATGGGATTCGATGATGTGCATGCTTCATACATCGATCCCCGGAGATAAAAAGCTTGGACAGGGTCTCAATAAAACCCTGTACACATTTAGGTCCAACGTAAGTTCTTCAGTTTTTTTTTTAACTCAAGATCTAACATTTGAAAGAGGCTTTTAGTAACGAGTCGTGAAAACAATACAGGACTACAACATCTCAGTTGACTACTATTGGGCTCCGATGTTGGTTGAATCTAATGGTGACGATCCATCAAACCATCGTCTTGATCATCGAACTATTCGAGTGAAATCCATTGAGAAACATGCTAGGCATTGGCTTGACGCCGATTTCCTAGTGTTTAATACTTATCTTTGGTGGAGATTACCCATAATTAAGTTCTTGTAAGTTCAAAATATATACTCTAATATAGTGTATAGAATCAGGGACGGACCCGAGGTAAAAAATCAATTTTTCCTAAAGTCACCTGGTCTAAAAAATTGTGTTTTTGGTTTTATATATTTTTTCGTAAATGCACCTGATCAAATTGTATCAAAGTCGGGTCCCTAATAAAAACACTTCATCAAGAGGCAGGTTATTATTGTTGGCTATTACTAACATGATAGATTTGTTTTTGTTTCCATATCAGGAAGGGTCCAGGATCATTGTTGGGTGGTCCTGCTCAAGATTACGATGAAGTGAATAATGTTCGTGCTTACAAGATGGTTTTAGACACATGGTCCAAATGGGTACACGCCAATATCGATCCTGCAAAGACAAAGATGTTCTTTATGGGCCTTACAGCAACTCATTCAAAGTACGAAACTTGCAGACATCGTACCGTACACTTTTTAGAGTAACAAAAGATATATTACTACTACTATTCTAGGTCAATTACTAGTAATAGTTGTCTATATAGAGGTGTAAAAATTAAAAATCGCAAGTTCACATGATACGTCTAATAGACTGAAATAACATAAACCAAAAAGTTCACATGATACGTCTAATAGTAATACTTGTCTCGGTGTAGTTGCGTGACCACACCGGAGTAATGACTCCATTCAGTGAGGTTTATCAACGTATAAGAGAGCACGATATTTTATTTTGTGCGTGTATGTTTATATTTAAGTGTGTGCGTTTTAGTGTTTACTACATTGAGTTATGAGTATTATGACAACGGGTAAATGTTGTTCCGGTGTGGTGCGGATGTGACATTATTTTCTTATTAGAAGCAAACAGTTTTTTTTTCACTCATTCTCCGTAAAAAGTTTGTAACTTTTTCTCTTCGTTTTTCAGAGCTGCAGATTGGGGAGGCAAGAGCCAAGGATCATGTTATAAAGAGAAAGAGCCGGTAACGAAAGAAGGATTTTGGGAAAGCGGAACGGATCTGAAAATGCTAAGAATATTAGAGTCGTCGTTAGATAAACTGAAAGCCAAAGGGACGAACGTTCAGTTCATCAATATAACACAACTAACACAAGCCAGAAAAGATGCACACCCTACAGTCCATCGAAGATTATGGCGTCCCTTAACCGACGAACAAATAAAGCACCCAGAACGTTCTTCAGATTGTACACATTGGTGCCTTCCCGGAGTTCCTGATATTTGGAATGAACTTCTCTTGGCTTACATTTTTCAATCAACAGAAACTGCCAGCGAGTAAACAATGGTAACTAGACATGAAAACAAAACCATATAATTTTTGTCTGTGTTGCAGAAAACAAAGCATCACAACACAAAAAATGTTTGTTTTCCTTATAAACAAAATTGATTCTTGATTTTTTTTTTTTAGGTTATTAGCAATGTAAGACACTCAAAACATGTGTCGTTTTTATTTGTGTAAGTGTGTAGGTATCGATCCAAAAAGTTGTGTGTTTTATATGGTAAAGTTTATTTAAATTATTGTATTGCATATTTGCTTCCAATTTCATTTAAATTTGGACAAACGGCCCTTAAATGTATCATAGTTGTAACGATTCCTTTTATATGTATCAAATTAAAAAATTTGCTATTCTATGTACTAAACTTGATTTTTTTTTTGTATTTTTTGACCATTTTGCCATTCCCGGGTTAATAAAATGAGGGGAAAATCGTCATAATATACACAAAAAATGCAATAAGATTAAGTTTAGTACATAGAATAGCAAACTTTTTTGTTCAATACATATTAAAGGAAATCGTGACAACTATAATCAGGAGTGGAGCCAGGAATTCGCGTTAGGAGGGCCGTAATTAATTTGTATAATGACATACAATGCATAGATCAATTGTAATCCTTACTCGACAAGATGGGAAATGAAGAAAAGGAAACCAACGTTGGTTCCTTTACGTGGCCGAGAAGAAAAAATTACGGACAACAGGTCGGGTTGCTTGAGTGATTCGTGTCCAGGTTACCAAAATGTATTGTTAATACATAACATCTAAATTATTATAACTTTTTTTGAGCTTGTACGTGTTATATAACAAGTTTATACCGATATAATAAATAAAAATTGATACATGTAAAACTATAAATTAATTCATTTATACCAATCTATATCATATTCCATAGGAACCACAAAAAAGCATATCCATTTTACTACTATAAAAAATATCATCCTGCTTCTTCTATCATCTTCCCCCTGTTCTTCTCTTTCATTTTTCTTTCTTCTTCAGTTTTTTCTTAAATATCATTCTCCCCACTGCATAGCTATCAACAAAAACCTATGGCAAAGGGTGACTAAAATGAGTGAATGCAACACACAGTTATCTTCGGACGAGCGTAATGACCATGTTTGTCCAACTAGCAGAGGCTAGATTGAAGAGTTGTTTATAGAAACATCGACAGGAAACCAAGCCACAAGCCGGGGTAGTTGGGGGTGGCCGAGCACCCGCTAGCCACCCTACTGGCTCCGCCTCTGAGTCTATGATACACTATCATACCATTAGCCCGTTCTCTTCTCTTGTTAAAAATTCTCAAGAACACAAACAAATTTAAGTTTCTTTCCAAATCCTTTCATTTCTCCTCAAAATAAATCTTGAGAACATAGCGTAAAGTTAACTGTTGGATTTTTTTAGAAAGTTGATGGATATATGAACATGCCTTTTAGCCACTTTTGGTGACGCGTTAGATGTCAGTGATAATTTGCCGACTTAATTTATATGTCACGAGACGATGCAGATGCTCCCATATTTTTGTCGACCAGAAAGTGTGTCGCTAAAACATTTAAACGTTTGCCTTTGCTGATTATACGTGTCTCAGGTCGCTATACGAGTAAATGACGTTTTTCATGTAGTGGTCGATCCATTAATTTTGCATCGACTATCGTTGAGTAATGAAAGCATATTAAAAAGTCGAGTAAGGATGATGGTTAAAATGAAATTTAAAAGAACAACACCATGTTGAATGATACTATTTGTTAACGTATCCCGTCATAACGCATTGAGAACAAACGATCTGACTTGTGTTATAATCATTACACCATAGAACTCGATCTCAATGGAAAATATCGACACAAAAAATTCTAGCCCTAAACATCATATCACTCGAGTTTATATCAAAGACAGTTCCGATACATACGACTCACATTACCCTCCCAAATGTAAAACACCAAAATGTCACCACTACCTCTACGAATACCAGACCAACGATTTGACCAATGCTAAAACATCCGTCAATCTTAAATACCTTTTGTGATCGATCCATATTGCGAATTTGACTGATTGATCTGAAGCTAAAAAAAGTTTACCTAAGTTAGTAGTCTAATCTTATAAAGTTGAATTGATTGATTTGAAGCTAAAAAAAGTTACTAACATGTATTCGAAGATAAGTAAACGAGCATCGAGTATTGCACAACGTAGATAAGAAGATATAATTAATTGCAGCGAAACGTGCTCCTTCTTTAGCTCGTACTCCAAGTTTATCAATTTGTTAATTACTACGTAGGTACATGCAACATGCAAATACTTATTGTTATCGTTGAATGATAATGCTAAGTTGTTAAACACTTTCTTTGATGGAGAGAGGATGTATTCACTCTAACACAATATGTTTGTGGTCACCGACTTCGGATTTTGTAGGCTATACAAAAGAGTAGTCGTTCTGTCATTAATCGGCTCGCAAAATCGAGTTAGAAACCAGATAAAAAAAACTAGATATACGTCAGGTGTGCATGTGCATTGACGCAATTAAATCTACACAACATCTTTTTATTGTTTGCGCAATGGCTTAAAATGCTACGGATTTTGGTGAAATGGTGGAGGCATGTCCCGTAAAGGCGTAAACTGTCCTAATTGTGAAAACCAGAAGGAAACTCGTAGGTATTTTAATCAAATTTCTTGAACTACTGAAATGCAAGGAAACGAATTCTTAATTACCGGCTAATTAAACGAGCCTAAACTACTACGGGCCAAAGCTAAAGCTGTTTCGATGGGCGTCACTTTAATTTTAAGCTATTTCGAATTGAAGGAAATATACGTTACTTGACGTGTCGATAAAATTAAATCCTTGTCACATGCTTTTATTGTAAACAGAGCTAGGAATTTCCGTCTCTGGTGGACGGACTAGATCAATAATCCAATCATTTGCTTGTTATTTGACTTGAGCATGACGCGCTAAATTATCAGAGCTTATCATAGCATGAGTTTATTTTTTTTTTTTTGAAAAATAAACTACTATTAAAAATAAGTCTCGTTTGACTGACACAGCCTGAAAGATCAAGTAAAAAATAAGCTACTAAATGGAATGCTAGTTAAACTAACGTTTAGAAAAAAACTCCAGCAACTAGCTCTAGCAACCCGCTCTAACGATCCGCTCCAGCTCCTACTAGTGCCAAACATACCCTTAATTTGTTATCTTGTTTCTCTAGCTTCTTGATAACGACTTAAATAGAACTCAGTCGTTCAAAACTAAAACTGATCTTCAATTCAATGTCTTGATTGATAAACATAATATGTTTTTTTTATCTTAGTTGGTCTTTTTTTAAGTAAATGGTTTCTCCGGTAAATGTATTACTTTAAAAAACGATTCAGTACAACGAATGTGGGTGAATCTCACATTTCAGCTTGTTACATAGGCGGTAGCTAATATAACAAGCACAACTACTCCAAAAGAGGATACAACTATAACTAGATGAATATGGGGGGGGCTAGGGGCAGAGGGTGTGTCTGGTAAAAGTAGTGGCGGAAAGTGGAGTGACATAATTAAAGTAGAGAATGATATTGAGAAAACTCAGGTTCCTTTTTAGAGGATCTTTTAGCAAGAAGGTTGGTAATGGATGCAATACTCTATTTTGGCTTCATCAACGGTTGGGTGATTTTAAATTGAGCGTTAGATTTCCTAGGTTATTTGCTCTAGAATCTAACAAACAAGTTTCAGTGGGAGAGGGTCGTAGGGTATTGATGGTGGCAGGAAGTGGGAGTGGGGTTGGGATAGGGAACTGAGGGGGAAAGGTTTAGGCGAACTTGAAGAGCTCACAGATATGATTCAAATGGCTGGAAAAAAGTCTTATCATGATGGGGCATGAGTGACGTATCTTTCAGGTCGGTTGATGAGATAGTAGATCATAAAGGGAGACCAAATATTCATAAGAAGCAAAGAACCGTTTGGAAAGCTACGATGTGGTCCATGTTATATAATATATGGATGGAAAGAAATAGAAGAATATTCGAGAACAAAGTCACTAATCTTGCAAGAATCTGTGATGAACTTCAAGTGTTACCTCCGTGTAACTATATCTCTGTGGGTGTCAAATAGAGCGGATTGAGCTATATCTCCGTGGAACGAATGGTGCATAAATCCAAGTTTGGCATGCAAATTCTAAACTTTCTGGTTTGCTGCTATTTAGTTTCGTTTGATTTTTATTATAAGTATAATAGTTTTAATGTTAGGTTCCCTTTCTAATTTCTCATATGTTTTTCCCTATGCCTTATAGGGTCGACGTATGAGAGCGGGAGTCTTGAGGCCTTTTGTTATGGTCGTGCTTGTAATCTTGTATTCCTTTTTACATATATATAATATCCAGTGTTTGCCTTTCAAAAAAATATTACAATTAACTCAAAAACATCAAAACATCTATTTCTTCTTCTGACCGTTGAAAGTCCCAATTTACACATCTATATGGAATATAACACTTATCTAATGTAAATAACACAAGTAATAACTTTTTAATCGTGTAATGCGTTATTGATAAGAATCAAAGTATTACAATGTGCTATGGATCGCACAAGTTGAATGACAATGTAAGATCACCCTTTGAACAAGTAAACTTGATGATGTATCAAGTTTACAAGCGAACTTATATAGACCAGCTGATAGGATCAAAGGACTATCTTGTAAGTTCGACAAAAGAGTAAATACCTATAATAAATACAACAATAAAAGTGATAGCATTTACTCCTTACAACATTCTCTATCTATACTAATACGAGGTTGCGTCCTTAATGTGGGTAGTTGCAACGTGTATAAAATCTAGTAAAGGACGTACGAGGTATTTAATGCATGCCTATTCTTGGAAACTACCCGCCCATACTTTAGTGAATAGTTCTGCCAACTGTTCACTACTTTTACCAACTTCATACTTGGTACAGGCTTTAACTCAAATACCCTTTTGTCCCGCCATGACAAGTTATTAGAGTTTCTCTTCTGAACTTCAGAGAATATCTTAAGCTCAGCTTGTTCTTCTTCAAAGGGTAATAGGATAGTCAGAGTATTGCCACTTCTGACTCTCCTTAGAACCACAGCGTATTCCTTTTATATACCAGCTGATATCCATCCCAGCTGACGAGTATGTCTTCAAGTGATCTTCGACTTCCTTGACGATGTCTTTGACTTGAATACGTTTGAGGTTGCTCGCTGAGGCTTTACACTCAGCGAGTCCTTCAATACCCGCTGATATCTATCAGCGAGTTTTCAATACTTAGCTTAATTTTTTGTTAAATCTAGGCACAGATCATTGGGCTATGAATCGGCCTAACAACTTTCATACAGATCATCATCGTAAGGGTCGTAATCATTATCTCGTTTTGTTGTCCTCTATTTTTCTAACAAGCTATTAGTACCATATCCACTATCATCGCCACGTTTTAAACATGTTAATGCTATAAAAATTGCATGATCATCGACCACATCTTCCACTTTACTATCACTATCTGCATTTTTTTAGAAACAACCTTAAGTAATGGCTTTTCGTCATCATCCACAAGTGTAAGCTTCCCTTTAATAATTTTTCTTTCTAATTTATCAATTCTTTCAACTATCAGGGTAGTACCAGTACTACTAGATGTCACATTAAAGAATTTGTAATTAGACGGAGACCCGTCATAATTGCCCCCTTCTAGGGTTATTAATTTATTCAATTGATTATTTCTTTCTCTCTCTATAAATCACTTTGACTATCTCTCTCTCTCTCTCTCTCTCTCTCTCTCTCTAGTTATTGGTATTATTATGTGTACTGACATCATCTTGATCTTG
Source organism: Tanacetum coccineum (assembly GCA_026074375.1). Classification (NCBI taxonomy): domain Eukaryota; kingdom Viridiplantae; phylum Streptophyta; class Magnoliopsida; order Asterales; family Asteraceae; genus Tanacetum; species Tanacetum coccineum. Next base: position 32,823 of record BQNB010032559.1, on the reverse strand, counting down.
TTTAGTATTAAGACTGTATTGATTGAAAGTTTGTAGCGAGGTTGTTGTTGTGTGTTTCTATATTCTTGTGTTGCACCTGATCAGGGACAACACCTTTCTTTTGTATGTATTGGTTAGCACTTGATGACGTATAGTATCTAACTATCTATTAAGACTTCTGAGTCCGGACTCCGCTATCCACCATGCAGTAGGATTAAAGAATTCATAGAAAGAAAAAAAAGGGACCGAGATCAACCTCGGACCGTGTCCGCAAAGACTAAACTCCAATCACCAAATACGGATAAAAGACAACTTCATACTGTCCAGAGCTCCTACATTACAAAGAATGGCGTAGTCAACGATGTTGACTTAACGACAACCACCCTATTACCCATTGGTCCATGGGGTGACGTGACCCATGTAATCGATAACGACGTCCGCCTATATAAGGAGTTCGTTAAACACTCCTAACAGTATGAATTTCGCATCCAGAACACACACTTATTACTCTTAAACGATTACTTACTCTCACGCTAGAGTTTAATCACGAGAACCCCTCCCCACGGTAAAACTAACGGTTTACTTGTTTCTTGGCAGGAAGTCAATCATCTACTTTCACTTAGTACAAATTTATAGACAGACGAGCTTGAAATCTGCATTTCAAAAGAGTCTCACTCACACCTATATTATACCTTAAATTTTGTACTAACATCACTCATTTAAAGACTATGGTAATAATAAAATATCACCAAAAGATTATTGGTTGGATGATAAATTGAGTTGGTCTTATTAGGATTAGATATGGATAATTAGTAGCAAAAATACCAGCAACAAAGTAAAATCAGAATAGGGGCAACTAGCAAGAGAACAAGATCAGAACATCAAGAACATGAGAACATCAGATAGTGGGAGCAAAAAGAGTTGGGAGTTTTAATTATCAGAAGTTCTAAGTATTGATCAATACTGACACAACCCTTAATATATAATAAACATATATAAAATATACTTATAAATATATAAATAAGAGGGTAAGAATCAAAAAATCACAATTATAGTAATCCGAGAGTATAATTCCCGGGTCGTTTCCCCAACGAGGAATGCAATTGAAAGTCGAAAGTCGTTTTGAGAATCGATGCTTGAATGGAACAAGAATGTGATTGGTTATCTAAAACTACGAGAAAATTAAGGCAAAAACTTAAAAACACTTAAGGGAAAACAAATTTTAACTAAAAACGCAAACACGGGAATCCTAAACGGGACCTAAAAACCCTAAATTATCAAAATTAAGTCCTAAATTGATCTTTTTGGTTTTTATAAGTCTTAATTAACTAAAAAGCTAGAACAAAGAAAACTAGACTAAAAACGAAGGTGATTAGGGATTGAAAACCTCTAAAACGTAACGGGATCAATCCCGTTCTTAAAAAAAAAAAAAAAACAAAAAAAAAATATTGTAATATAAACCCGTCTAAAGGCAAATCTAATTTTCCTAGGTTCTAAATGTTAAAAGAAAATTTTCTAAAAAAGAATTATATTTTTTTGACTTTTTTAAAATTTTTTATGAATTAAAAATGATTTTAACAAAAATTAAATATAAAAAATACTAAACAATTTATAAAAAAACTGAAAAAATCATGAAAAGTCGCTTGAACAGCGAGGAATTTAAAAAAATGAAGTGGTGAAAACAGCTTATCAAATAAGCTGTGAAATAAGCTAAAACAACTTATTATACAAAAGAGCTCAAAATGTGTATAAATAATAAACTTTGCAAGCATATACCGAAAAAGACCCAAGGGCGAGTTGGTAGAGTGTGTGTGTATAAAACGTTTGGTTGTGGGTTTGAGGTCCCGGGTTCGAGCCTTGCTCACCCGGGGCTTCCCCCACTCCCAAATGTTTTTGCAAATTCTATTTTTTACAACTTTTTATAAAAGCAACAAATAAGCAACTTTTATAAAAGCACTTTTTTATTAAAGCTCAAAATAAGCACACAAATAAGCAATGAAAGACAGAAATGTTTTTTACTCTTAAGGGCTTAAAATGCTAACTGTTTGGGCTTTTTTACCCTATTAAGCTAAAAGAAGGGCTAATAAGCTGAAAATAACTAAAAAGCTATACCTAATAAGCATAAATAAACAAAAATAAGCAAAGAGTTTAAGCTAAATTAAGCTAAAAAGGACAGAAATCTTAAAAAGCTATAACACTTAAATTTTTTAAAGCTAAACTGCAAATAAGCTCAAATAAGCCCTAGACTAAAAGAAATAAGCTAAATTGGACTAAACCTAACCTAATAAGCTGAACTACACCTAAATAAGCAGAAGCAATAAGCAGATAAGCTTAAATAAGCAAATGAGCCTTTTGGCCAAAACTGATAAGCAAAAAGGCCAAGAGGGACTTTTCTAGCTTAAAAATAAGCTAGCAAAAAGATTATTATGGCTTAGTGGCTTATACCACTAAGAAGAATGGCCAAAAAGCTACAATAAGCGAACAAAAGAAAAAAACAATTTTAAATGTCCAAAAAAGACTTAAAAAGCCGTTACATGAAAAGGCTATCTCACACTGACTCAACACTTAGACAAATTTTTGATAACTTTTGCAATCTTAACAAAACCACACTTTTGAGCTTAAAAATAAGCAAACAAACAGATCCTTATGAACATATAACCTACAAACAGATTAAGCTTTGACCTCAAAGAACAAGAATCAACAATCAAAAAGCATTTTGAAATTCAAGATAAGCCACAATAAGCATTTGAAAAAGCAATTTCTCAAACTCTTCAATACTTAGCAAATTTTTGACAGTTTTGGCAAAAACTCAAAACAACAATGCATGCTTTTAGACTATTATTCTAACCTATTTTTAACACTTGCACAAACATAAAAAACATCACAAATCAACAATAAGCAAGATCATAATCAAATAAGCAAATGAGATAAGCTTAAACCAACAGATTTAAACAACAACTCCTCAAAACCTTAAAAATGAGTTTTACTACTTAAAAACTTTAACAAACTGATTTTTAAGACTACTTTAAGCTAAACTAAACTGACTTAAGTGTCAAATTGCAATTTTAACCCACTTTGACCCATTTAAGCAGTTAAACCAAACACCCCTTTAAAAACTTAAAATGCCTTTTTTACTTGCAAACTTAAAATTTTTATGAACAACCCTTTAAGACCAGATATCTAACAAGCATAATAAGCAATATTAAGCATATTTAAACAACTAATAAGCAATCAAATAAGCTAAAACAGATTGTGCTAGTTTATAAGCTATTTTAAGACAGTTTATAAGAAAACTCAAACAAATGATTTCTAAACTATAAAACACTCATAATATGCATTAAACATCATAAGCAAATCACCAAATAAGCAAATATAACAGCAATATCACAAATAAGCACTAAAACTGTAAATAAGCTATAAATGGAAAAATGAAACTTATAAAGGCCCTTGCTCAAAACAGGGCAAATGAGCTCAAAAGAGCTTATCTACTAGCTCTAGCTTGTATAAAACAAGCTAGTAAAAGCAATATAAGCCCTTCCCTTTTAGGCTTATCTTCCAAAGAGCTTTTTGAGTGATTTTTGATAAAACAAACTTAAACCTTACAAACTATGAAAAAGTTTTGTAAGACTTAAGTAACAGCTTAAAAAGGTTATAAAAAGAGCTTTTGAGAGCTTATAAAATAGTTTTAAACAATCAAACACTTTAACTTAAAAACGGGGTAAAACATATAAACTTCAATTTTTCATTAAACTTTAAATCATTACAAGGCTTTAAAAAAAGATTACAATAAACATTAAAATATAAGCTGAAAACTAAAAAGCTAGATAAAAAGACTAAGTGCCCAAAGGCTTACAAATGAGCCTATTTATACTAATCGAAGGAAGGTTCTAGGAGGTATGCTTCTTTGCTGAGAGCTTTGGCAGGCGTGCTTCTTATGTGAGAGAGAAAAGTAGCTTCAATCTTGGCCCTTTAATCATCTTGTGTTTCTTTAAATCCATCACAACCCTTGGATGCGTTCTACGTTAATCATTCCCTCGTGATGCCAACGGTATGGACAGCTAGGTGGGGTGTCACATGGGTTGGTTCGGGTGTGGGGTGAGGTGTGACTGTGTGGGTGACAAGGGTGAGTGTTTTTTGGGAAGATGATGAATAGTGACAAAGAGGTGTGAGCGGGAAAAGGGGTTACTCTGTTTGTTTGATTGGTGCAGGGCACAAGTTTGGGGTTATGGCAATTTTTCCCCCTGAAAGTTATATGTTGTATTGCAAGTTTAGTCCTTGGTGATACAACTTTGGTCCTTGGAGTTTATAAATGGGTTGCACTGTTAGTTCCTCAATTAATGAGCTAACGTGGATAAAAGGTTATAAACTAGGGTGTGGTTACGGGGTTATAAGGGGATTGGGCTTAGGGTTTGGAGCCTGTGTAAAAAAAGGACTTGGCATTTTTTTAAGGTTTAAGGGTTATAAAGATATAAGTGGGCTGTCCCGGGCCTACTAGGTGGGTACGGGTGGGCCCACTTTTGGCAATTTAGGTTTTCGGGTTTGGTTTTCGATGCTCTTTCCAAATCCACTTCCCGGGGTTGACTTTGACTTGATTTGACTTTGACTTTGACTTGACTTTTCTTTCACGCTCTTTCCGTTCTCGTGCTCGGTTTTGTCGATTTGACTTCTATTTTTGTCCTATTCTTGGATATCCGTTACCTGCACAACACAAATGTAAAACATACAAATACAATGTATTTTTGGTACGTTTTTAGTCATTTAAGTCCGGTTTTAAAGGTCAAATGTATGTGCAATTAAACACATACCAATGACACATATAAACTTTATCGAATAACCTAAACACGAAGAGAACAATCTATTAATTTATCTGCCCAAGAATATTCATGTCCATGGTCATATACCAAGGACCTATTTATACTAAGCTTAAGAATATTCTAGGAGGTGTGCTTCTTTGCTGAGAGCTTTTGCAGGCGTGCTTCTTGAGTGTTGCCCAAGCCAATTGATCTTGTCTATCCATTCTTTGTCTTCTTTCATAGACAAATTAGAGTGTAGAGGATTGCCAAGGTGTATGCCAGCTGTGTGAGGTGGGATAAGGTTGGTCGACATATGGGAGAAGAAAGGGGGATGATGTTTTGTCTGGAAGCGAGGACAATCCAGGGAGATGATGAATAGTGTTCCCGCTGTTATTTGAAATTTGGGAATTGGCAAGAAAGGTCCCTGAAAGTGTATGAGTATGTTGCAAAGACAATCCTTGTTTCTTTCATATTTGGCCCTTGAAGTTTTTGTTGGGTTTGCACCGTTAGTCCTTAAAGGACTAACGGGGGTGTTATAAGAGGGTAACGGGAGTTGCCGGGAGTGTTAACAGGGGTGATATTGGGTTTGGTGTTTGGGTCGGGTATAGATAAAAAGGACTTGGGCCTTTTTGAAAGGTTTAAGGGTTATAAAGATATAAGTGGGCTGTTCCGGGCCCACTATGTGGGTACGGGTGGGCCTACTTTTGGCAGTTTAGGTTTTCGGGTTTGGTTTTAGATGCTCTTTCCAAATCCACTTTCTGGGGTTGACTTTGACTTGACTTTGTTGACTTTTGGCTTTGACTTGATTTTTCTTTACGCTCTTTCCGTTCTAGTGCTTGGTTTTGTCGTTTTGGCTTCGACATCTGTCATTTTCTTGAATATCCATTACCTGCACAATACAAATGCAAAACATATAAATACAATGTATTTTTGGTACGTTTTTAGTCATTTAAGTCTGGATTTAGAGGTCAAATGTATGTGTAATTAAACACATACCAAAATCCCTCATACTAAGATATTGCGTATCCTCACGTAATTCTATAAGTAAGCACTTAGAAAACTAAGAATCTCGATCCACCTCGACTAATTACCTCAAAAAGTAGCTAAGTGTTCATCGAGGGAAATTAAAGAATCAAAAGTTTAGAGAAGCCCCATTTTTACCATTTTTTAAAGATATGCACTTATTACCACTAATATTTTTATATTTTTCCTATTTTCTCATTTTTTATATATTAGTAACTAACTATTTTGACTTTCATTATTTTCATAACCGTTAAGGATCATAGAACAAGATGCATTTCGATCCGAGAATGCCCCAAAAATGATAAATTCATCGTCCGCGACTTTTCACTCGCTCCAAACCATGCTTAAAACGAAATCACAGTTAAATATCAGTTAAGAAGCCAACACTACTCATATTTGTAACTTGTTAACTTTTCACTCCCGACAATTATTAAATTTTAGGTGAATGTGCTAATTTGAATTTTAACCTTGGATCAACGTTTTTCAAATTCTATGCTTCACGTTTCACCCGAGAATAATGAGTTTGAAGGCGAGATCATCCCATGTAGCGACTTTTGTCTCTGCACATCCCAACCTTGCGGCTAAGTGACCAGGCTTTTGACACCCCACAGAGACTAGTATCGGGACTCACGGACCTTAGGTTTCAAAAACTCTCAGGTTTCCCGTATACATATAGCTTATTTATAAAAAACTTAAAATGAAATAATCAAAGTTCAAAATGATATTTAAATTTAACAAAAAGAGATCTATTTATTAATTCACACTTGATATTAAACATAACATTGATTGCAATTGTAACCCTTGACTTTTTAGAAGGCTGCAACATCGTTTGTGAGCCGACAAGTTGCAGCAAACCTTTATCAGTCTCGAATTTTTTGTTCTTACTATGGGCTTTCTTTAGAAGGCTGTAACATCGGTTGTGAGCCGGCAAGATACAACAAACTTTTATCAGCCCACAGTTTATATTTATTATATTTTTTCATTTTTCATCATTATATATATATATATATATATATATATATATATATAATGGGATCGTGAGAAAACCTAATCTCGGTGGAAAACCCAGAAAACTCAAACAGATGCCCTAAAAATACTAAACAGATGCCCTAACTGTGCGGCAACTCTTCTCGAAAAAATTAGGGCATCTGTTTAGTTTGTTTAGTGCATCTGTTTGGTTTTTTAGGTTTTCCAGTAAAATATGGTTTTCTCTAGAACCCATCCCCTTCGCGAATTTTTGCGAACGCTTAGCCTAAAAGTTAAGGAACAAGCTAGAGCTCAACACGCTCGATCGAGTCAAAATTTATTCTTATTCTACCTAAGGAAAGTCAAAATTGTGACAAAACACTTATTTTATTTTTGAAATTTTTTAATTTTTTTTATTTTTTTTGGTATTTTTTCAAATTTTTGGTAAAAAAACGGATTACGTAAAAACAACGGCTTTTGAGGCACAATCAAATCAATAGATCCCCCCCCCCCCCATACTAGAACTAAACATTGTCCTTAATGTTTTAAGAAGGGTTTACGTAAATCCTAAGCCGTTTATTAAGTATGCTTAAAGATAAACGTTAGTCGATAAGATTAGGATATTGGATTTCCCAAATGAAGCTGGGGAATTGAAGCTCGACTGATCGAAAGACAAAACCGCGAGCACGAGAGGCTTCAAAAATCCAGGACAATCCTGGACAATCACAAAAATACAAGCAAACGAGAAAGGAAAGAGGCACACCTCTCACAACAAAAAACACTTATTATTACTACATAATATAAAACTAGATAAGCATGGGGTGCCTCCCCACGAAGCGCTTTGTTTAAGGTTCACTTTAAGCTTGACCCTATCCCCGGAATTCATTTGTCCTTGGGGAAGGTTTGGAGATCCGGGACAACCAATTGTGGTACGTTTCCTCAAAAGTAGTGCTTAATTCGATGACCGTTCACCTTGAAATTTGGCCCAGAGTTTTGAGATAACTCAATGATATGTGCTTAATTACACATATCTTTTACCTTTAAAAACGAGCTACAATAACCAAAAACGGACTCAAAATGCCAAATATATGCTTGTTTTGCTAATTATGTTGTGTGCATAGAGCACGGATATCTTCAACAAAAAAGACGGAAAAACCAATCAAAGCGAAAAATAGACTCGGATGGAAATGTGTGTGAGACGAAGCCAAATCAAAGTAAAGTCTACTCCGAGAAGAAAAAGCAAAGAAAAATATAACTTGAGGGGTCAAAAATGCCAAACCCCTAAGTTATATTATCATATAAACCGCAGGGGCTGATTATGCCAATTGGGAAACTTCATTTATGAAAGAAAGAAAATGGGAAAAAGAGAATGACAAGAGGAAAGATGTGGAGGGGCCTTTCTTGTACACAATCCAAACATTCCCTTAATTCATCTTCAACCTCTCTCTGTCACAACCCAACTTGTATACCTTTTCTTTCCCACTCTTCCCGCCAATACCAAAACACGCCAGCACCCCGGTTTTTTGCTCCATACTTCTTACAAAATCACTCAAAACCCTACTACTACCCATCCCAGCGTTATAAGTCCATGTTGGCAATCCCCTTCTCCATTCCCAAAGCACTTCGATGGCTGAGATTGTTTCCAAAGAAGCTCAAAAGAATTCAAAGGCTGGGATTTGCTTTAGTCTCTCCTCACACAACTAGCACACTTGGTTTTATCTCTCCAAAGAAGCACAAGATGGAAGTCCAATACTTCGGCTATATATATAGAGCTTCTTGTAAATCATCAATCTAACTAGTTTTTCTTTAATTTTTAATATAACTTAGCTTGTTTTTTAATCATTTAAAGCTTTTGCTTTCAGCTTTGTAACATTTCTAAGTTTTAATGCAAGTTTGAAGTTTTTAAGTCAATTTACAATACAAGTGTTAAGTTTCTTAATCTTATTGTTTTGTGTTCAAAAAGCTCTCACCACAGCTTACTTATAAGCTGTTTTAATCAAGTAAAACTAAAAAGTTAAGTAGTAAAGAGAAAATAACAAATATCACTCTCAAACATACCACAGCTTACTTATTGGATGATAAGCCAGTTATGGATGGGCTTATGGACTATCACTAGCTTGTTTTATACAAGCTAGAGCTTGTAGATTTGTTGTTTGACCCTGTTTTGAGCAAGGGTGTAGTAAGTCTCTCTTTTTCTTACTTTACTTATCTATTGCAGAACTGCTAGTTTATTTGATCAGTGTAGAGTGTATAGTTTTAAGTTTTATGCATAAGGACTAATTCATGCTTATATTTCCCCCTCCGCCTCCCCGTCCCCCCCCCCTCCCCTATATATCTAATTGCAATTTTGCTTCCCCCCCCTTCCCCCCCCCTCCACAAACCCCCGCCCCTCCCCGCTCCCTCCTAATTTGTTATTTGATAATCTGCTTTTAATTAGTTTGAAATAAAAATGATTTTTGGAAAAGTTAAAGGTTGTTTTGAACAAGCAGTACTAACTCTAAGTTAGTACTGCTAGTTCATTTTAGGAGCAGTACTAACTCCACACTAGCAGTACTAACTCTAAGTTAGTACTGGTAGTTCACTTTTTGGAACTAGCACTAACTTAACACTACCAGTACTAACTCCAAGTTAGTACTGTTAGTCTTAACTGTTAGTACTGGTTGTTCAATTTAGCTTATCAGCTTATTATTTCAGCTTGTCTTCCTTTTCCTTAGCTTTTTAGAGTATATTAAATCATTTTCCTTTGCTGTTTACTTATTTAAGCTTGTTTTCCTTTTTAAAGTATTTTCAATAATGTATCAGTTTGTAGCTTTTTAGCTTATTTGTCATTGTAGTTCATTCTAGTTGCTTATTCTAATTACTAAGTGCTTATTAAGGTTAGGTGAACTTCTGTTTTAGCTTGTTTGCTTATTTATTAATTCTTTAAGTCTAGTTAGCCTAGCAGTACTAACCTTAAGCTAACAGTACTAACTTTAGCCTAGCAGTACTAACTCCAAGTTAGTACTGATAGTTAATACTGGTGGTACTGTTGTTAGTACTGTTGTGTTTCTCTTGTGTAATTTAGCTTAATTGCATTGCTCATAATTTGTCCTATTTAAGATTTAGATTAGCTTATTTGTGGCCTTAGACCTTTTGTAAAAGTTTTAGTAACTTTTATTCAATTTCAGCTTATGTTATATCTTTAAATTTATGTGCATTTAACTTTCAGTTTTAATTCACAATCTTTCCTTGTTACATTCAAACACACAAACTCTATCCTCGTCTTGCGATTTTTCCATTTTCAGCCGCGTTGGGACATAACGACCCGGTGAACAACCTATTTCTCTTCCGGTTTCTTTTGATTTTCGCGGGTTCTGATCCCTTTTTGTGTATTTATATTTCAATTTAGCTTATTGACACATAAAATGAAGGGTTTGGTTGTTCGCGCGTGTAGTCAAATTTGGCGCCGCTGACCGGGGAAGGTTGAAAATGAATATCGCTTCGTATTGACACTTGTGTTTGAATTAAAAAAAAAAAAAAAAAAAACGTGCAAAATATTTTTTTCATTTTTCTAGTATAGATTATCATATTTAAAATAAAATTTAAATAATTTAAAAATATTATAAAACATTGTCCTTTGAAAGATTTAAATTTTATTTGAGTTAAAGAACAACTTCAATATTCTCTCACTGGAGTTAATATCCCATTATATAAAGTTCGTAACAAAAGGATTTTTAAAACTTGCATTTGTGGCTCTTGCGAGGGTCGATCTCATCTGTTTGAGTTATCTATCTTTATTGTGGCTAGACCTCTATAGGGGTGTGTGGGGGGTGTGGGGGGTGGTGGGGGGTGAGAGGGAAGTGGGTGGGATGTAGCGGGGGGGGGGGGGTGTGGGAGGTGTTTCCTTGTTTTGGGGTGTGTGTGGGGGGGTGGTAGTTGGTGTGGATGGGGGTTGGGTTGTGGTGGTGGTAAGTGTGGGTGGGGTGTGTGTGTGGCTTGGTGTGGTGGGGAGGGGTGTGGGGTTGCGGCTGGTGGTGGGGGATGAGGGGGTGGTGTGGTTGGGGGGGTTAGTGGTTAGTGGGTGGGGGTGGGGGGGGGTTGGGGGGTTGTGGGTGGTTGGGGGGTGGGGTTTGGGGGCGTGTTGGTTGTGGGTGGTGTGCTGGGGGGGTGTGGTGTAGGGGTGTGGGTTCTTTCGTGTTTGTTTTTTTTGCATGGTTTTAGCTGTGATGTTTTTATTTTGTTATTAGTTAGTGTTCGTTTGGTTTTGTGTATTAGTTGTTTGGTGTGTTAGTGGATTCTCATTTTTTAATTTCGGTAGGTTTGGTTTATGGGTATTTTTGATGGGTTTGTTATGTTGTTTTAGGTTTAATATTTTTTCTTTTATTTTTTTTTTTTACGTTTTTATTTATTTTATATTAATTTTTTATTTCAATTTAATTTCTTTTAATTTGTTTTTTATTTAATTGTTTTTTTTATTATTTTTATTTTATTTTATTTTTATTTTATTATATTTTATTTATTCATCTAATAATCACCCCCCCATTACAATTTAAGACCCTAACGATAGTTAGCGGTGGTTTCGCTCTTTAGTTATTTTTTATAATTTGTTTTTATTATGATAACTTTCTTTTATTTTTATTTTTAATTTTTATTTCTAAACTTTTATTCTAATTATTATTTTTTTTTATTCTTTTTATTTTTTATATTTCTTTTTATATTATTTTATTATGTTCTTACATCTTTTTTATGTATATTTATATTTTATTTATTTTATTTGTTTATTATTATTTTTTCATATATTTTACTTGATTATTTATTTTTTTTATATTTTTTATATGTTTTAATTTTTTTTTATTTCTAATTAATTATTCTTTTATTTATTTATCTTTATTTTTATATAAGAAGGGTTGTTCCAACGAACTACGACTCCGAGGTAAAGGAGAAATAAAGCTTTCGCGCTGATTTCCTATCCTCCGCTCACTTGTGCGGTTTTTTTTATGTGAGAGCTACCGTGAAAGTAAGATCGTTATTTGGCTTAAGTTCTCTTATCTGATTTTGTTTCAAATGTGAATTATGTTGTTAATTATCCGAAAAAACAAAAAAATAATCTTTTTCTTTTTCCTCTTAACCGTTTAATTCTTTTCTATGTCCTATTTATTTGTTTAATTTGATTGGAGTCTTATGTCTGTTTTGTATGGGTTGTAGGTGTGGACAACCGACGAATAACTCTTATTGTTACTTCGTTGCACGTGCCAACAGTGCGGTTGTCGTCTCATTGATGGAGTTTGTCTTAGTTGTACTTATGGAAATGGAAATCAAATCGATTTTTCAACTCCGTACTCTTTTGTCAATCCTCCAAGTTTCTCTCACATCCACACACTCTAAGCAAAATTCTTGTTGGTGATTTTGCTGGGAACGATACTCCAATAGTCACTGCATGTACACCTGCAAAAGCCAGTTTATCTATCCGAGCAGATTACAGCCTTGATTTAAATATTCCCGCCAAGATTGCATAATAATCTTCAACAGCAAAATCTTTGTTTGTGAAAATTGTAGGGGTCCTCTGCGACTTATTGAATGTCAACCGATGAGGTCCAAAACTCTCATATCTTTCGATTATATTGCACCAACTTCATAACCCGCAATTTTCCAGTCAATCATCACCTTCTCCTCAACCAATGAGCATGGAAGCTTTGCAAATGACAAGAGGCTCACCCTTACCTAATTGAAATCGATTGAAAGCTTTCTCAAAAAAGTTTAATCGTATCTCTTTTGGGAAACGCCTAAGGTTCTATTGCAAGCTTGGGACAAACTTTTTCTGAAGTTAAGCTCCCCCTCGCTCAATCCGAAGGAAGTGCAAGAATTGGCGTAGCGCAAAATTGTTCAAGATGTGAAAATCATAAGTGACGAGCTATCTGAGTACATCAATACTCCGGCTTGGAATCGCCCTCTCGTCTACTATAATAATGATGATGACGAGGACTATTACCATTGCAATCACACCCGAATCACCAACCAAAGAGCCCGTTAACTCTCAAGTTTTGGGGGACGAGCATCTTGACTACTATTCGGCAACGATTCGGAACGAATTCATAAAGTTAGTGTCGAGAACCTTGTCCCAACCCCAATTGAGTTCTGGAGGGGATTTTTCCGACGATGGAGTGTGATTTGCCAGACCAAATGATGATTTTCAAAGAATCATGATTTTACTTTCTCCAACCCTCTCTTCGTTATCGATGAAGATTGCGCGCTCACTCGTAAGTGACGAGTCATTTTCCGAGGAGGACATTCCTAAAAGAGGAATTTTATCATTTTTTCTCTAATCCTTCTTTGATACTTGATGCTCCGCAAATTGCTTCGGACAAAGGTAGATCAGAATTAATGATGAGTGTGGGAAGGAACCATTCAACTTCACGGGAATTGATTCTTTGATGCTGATCTGTATCTTGTAGAATCCGTGCTTAAATCGAGACTTTCGATTCTGATTCTATCTCCTAAGATCGATTCCACTTTCCAATGTACGTTCGCCCGGTGAACTTCATCCTTCCTAAATCAATTCCACAGAAAATTGAGGTAGTTGAATTTGGGACCCGGAAAGTTGATATTCTGTTTTTGGAATGTTTGTCTACGGATAACTCTTCTCCTTCGACCCCGGGTAGTCTTCAAGCCAATTCTAATGCTTCGAATCTCTCCCTCAATCTCATATCCCCGTTGCGGTATATGGATTCTATTATGGAGGAGATTGACTTGTTTCTTGTGATTGCAGGATTCAATACCACAGGTATTCGAGAGTGATGATGTCGGACTCCGTAGATGACGATACTTCTATTTACCTCCGAGTTCGAATGTTTTTTGTTGGATTATCCCCAATTCGGGAAATTTCAACCATTTGATGTGGTGGAAGGGAACATCCCCGGTAGATGTGCCTAATGTTTTACCCACCCATCTCATCCTGGAGCAAGATTTCATACCCACTAGTGAATTTTTTCGTTATTTGTAAGGATCTTTCTCCCATTTCTTGCTTATCCGGTTATTCCGCCTTCTCTTCTCTCCTTTAAGGATGAAGATACCATATTTGATCCCGGCATTTCAATTTATCATTCTTCTTTCATGCCGGATGTATCTCATCGGAGTGGAACTTTCATAAAAAATTTCAATACTTATCGTAGTAGTCCTTTGAAATGAAAGTTTCCCGGGAATGGGGATGATTTTTAATTTCCATTGTTTCCTTCAAGGATCCTTAAATTTGTGATGGGTCAAGCTCTCGGCACTAATAACAGCGCTTTCGTGGAGGCACCCCATGCTTATCCATCTCGCTCGCGCGCTCGCTCTCGCTCGTCTCACAGAATGGTGTTGTTGTGTAAGATAGCTTGTCTTTTCCATTACCCGTGTTTCCATGTTGTTGTTATTATTTATTGTCCAGGATTGCCCGGATTGTGAAGACTCTCAGTTTTGTCATTCATCAAGAGTTTCACATCCTCAGCTTCAATTGGGAATCCGATATCCTAATCTTATCGACTAACGTTTTATCTTTTGGCATACCTCATAATGGTCTTAGATTAATGTTAATACCCTTTCAAAACTCGAGGACGATGTTTAAGATTCTAGTTTTGGGGGGTATCTTCACGATTTGATTGTTTCCTACAGCATTGTTTACACGTAACACGTTTTTTTTCCACCAAAATACCAGATAAAAAAAAAAATGAAAAAATTGAAAATTTTTCAAAAATATAATAAGTGTTTTGTCACAGTTTTGCTTTTCTTTTGGGTAGAATAAGAATAATTTTTGACTTGATCGGGCGTGTTGAGCATAGTAGTTCCTTTTAGGCAAGCTTTCCTGAATTCTATAGTTTGAATTTTTAATAATGTGATAAAGAAGTGAAATGATAGAGTTAAATATAAGTTTATGTGCTGAAGCAAGATTCTTCTAAAAAACTCATCTCGGTAACTTGCTGGTTTTCTCTCCCATGAATTTCTAATCACCTAATCATACGTACTCCCAATTTAATACAACTAAGTCAATCGTTGTTTTCAGAATAAGCTTTCAATTTTGTAACTTGAGTTTTCAATGAGATTTTATAGTGATTTAAAGTTTAAATGCCAAAGAAGCAAGAATGAATTGTGAATGCAAATATGGCTATGATATTGAAATTTTGCCAATGAAGCATGCAGGTGATATTATGGAACAGTAAAGATTGTGTCGTGATATCTCAAGCTCGCCTAGAACGAGGTGGGGGTTCAAACTATGACGTCTTTTACTTCTAGGGACTATGGCTCTATGTGTCGTGATATCTCTACTTGGAGAAAAGGTCTAGGTGACGGGTTCAAAACTAGACACCACTCTACTTAGCCTTATTAGGAAGAAGTGTGTGATGTGATTTCCCAATACGCTAGCATCGGGGTGGGTTTACAAACTAAGAAACAGTCGGCGTTGGTCGTGATATTCTTTACTCCGTTAACCACGAGGTAGGGGTTCAAACTAAGCAACGCATTCCTAAGCTTTAAAGAACTTATGATTATGATGTTGAAAATGTTGCAAAAAGTTCTAAAGTTTAAATCTCGAAATCAAGTTACAAGGTCTTAATAAGTTGTTGCTTTGAGTCATGATTCATCTTGAATCTTATGAATATGAAATAAGTTGGTCTATGGTTAAATTAAAAATGATACACACATTCAATCGTCAATCCATGTTGGGAGTTGAAAATTCACAATGTCATAAGTATGAGGGTTAAACATAATAGACTTATATGACAATGATCTTGTTTAATTGCTTAGCTTGGGACTTGTGAAAAATCTGGAGGGACGATGAATTTATCGGTCAGACATCCGTAGATCACTCTACGGACGACTTCTCATTCTATGATCCCAGTGTTTTATAATAAAGAACGCGACAAACTTGTTAAAAAATGAGAAAAATCCAAAATATAGTTGGTAGTTAGTGTAATTCAGAAAAATGGTGAAAACGGGGCTTACATGTTTTTTCATATGTGCATTGCGTGAGACAAATACAATTACCTTAGTTTGGATGGATTTGATATGTAGCCGTTAATTACACATATCTTTTACCTTTAAAAACGAGCTACAATAACCAAAAACGGATCAAAAATGCCAAGTTATATGCATGTTTTGCTAATTATGTTGTGCAGGAACGGATATCTCACAAAAAGACCGAAAACCAATCAAAAGCGACAAATAGGACCACGGGATGTGGAAAGTGTGTGGAAAGACGAAGCCAAATCAAGTAAACCTCTACTTCACGCTCGCTCTAAGCTCACTTCTGCTAAAAGAAAATATATAACTTGTGGGGTCAAAAATACCAAACCCCTAAGTTATATTATCATATAAACCGCAGGGGCTGATTTATGCACAATTGGGAAACTACTTTAGAAATGAAAGAAAATGTGCGCGGGGAAAAAGAGAATGACAAGAGGAAAGATGTGGAGGGGCCTTTCTTGTACACAATCCAAACATTCCCTTAATTCATCTTCAACCTCTCTCTGTCACAGCCCAACTTGTATACCTTTTCTTTCCCACTCTTCCCGCCAATACCAAAACCAGCCAGCACCCGGTTTTTGCTCCCATACTTCTCTGCAAAATCACTCAACACCCTACTACTACCCATCCCAGCTTTATAAAGTCCATGTTGAGACAATCCCTCTCATTCCCAAGCATTCGATGGCTGTGAGATTGTTTCAAAGAAGCTCAAACGAATTCCAAAGGTCTGGGATTTGCTTTAGTCTCTCTCACACAACTAGCACACTTGGTTTTATCTCTCCAAAGAAGCACAAGATGGAAGTCCAATACTTCGGCTATATATATAGAGCTTCTTGTAAATCATCACAATAACTAGTTTTTCTTTAATTTTTAATATAACTTAGCTTGTTTTTAATCATTTAAAGCTTTTGCTTTCAGCTTTGTAACATTTCTAAGTTTTAATGCAAGTTTGAAGTTTTTTAAGTAATTTACATTTAAGTGTTAAGTTTCTTAGCTTATTGTTGTGTGTTCAAAAAAGCTCTACTCAGCTTACTTATAAGCTGTTTTCATTAAGTTAAAACTTTATTAAAAAAACGTTAAGTTAGTAAGAGAAAATAACAAATATCCTCTCAAACAACCAGCTTATTATTGGATGATAAGCCAGTTATGGGATGTGCTTTGGGCACTATCCACTAGCTTGTTTTTCACTACAAGCTAGATCGCGCGCGCGTAGTCGGCGCTGCCCCGCCTCTCTACCCACTGTTCACCCTTGAGCCACGGGTGCTAGTTAATGTCTTCTTTTTCTTCATACCGTTCACTCTTATCTCCTATTACAACGCAACATCGCAGTCTTATCTGATAAACTGTTAGTTTTCAAGTCTATACATCCGCACTACGACATAAAATTCATGCTTATTTATGTGTTTATTATTAATTGAAATTTTTGCATATAAGTGTTTTAATTTGTTATTTGATAATCTGCTTTTAATAAGTTTGAAATTAAAAATGATTTTTGGAAAGTTACCACACCGGTTGATTTGAACACGCAAAGTACTAAACTCTAAGTTAGTACTGTAGTTTCATTTAGGAGCTTTAAGTATAACCCACAATGCAGTACTAACTCTAATTAGTACTGGTAGTTCACTTTCTTGGTCAACAGTTAGGAGCTTATGGGAGAAAAAGCCACAAATTACATACATGAGCTCTTAAGATTTCCAAATAATCCTTGTTTAGCATCCAACTCATACTTAACTCTATCATCTTTCGTTCTTCGCGAAGTTACCCGAATGCTTAGTCTAAAAGTTAAGGAACAAGCTAGAGCTCAACACGCTCGATCGAGTCAAAATTTATTCTTATTCTACCCAGCAGAAAAGTCAAAATTATGACAAAACACTTATTTTATTTTTGAATTTTTTTTTTTGGTATTTTGGTGGTAAAAACGGGATTACGTGAAAACAACGACTGTAGGCACAATCAAATAGATAGATCCCCCCAGACTAGAATTAAACATTGTCCTTAATGTTTTAAGAAGGGTCTCTACGTAAATCATAAGCCGTTTATTAAGTATGCTTAAAGATAAACGTTAGTCGATAAGATTTGGATATTGGATTTCCCAAATGAAGCTAAAGATTTGAAGCTCTTGTGATCGAAGGACAAAACCGCGAGCACGAGAGGCTTCAAAAATCCAGGACAATCCTGGACATACACAACAAAACATAAGCAAACGAGAAGGGAAAGAGGCACACCTCTCACAACAAAAAAAACACTTATTCATTAGTACATAATATTACTACGGATAAGCATGGGTTGCCTCCCACGAAGCGCTTGTTTAGGGTCACTAAGCTTAACCCAATCTCCGAATTCATTAGTCCTTGGGGAAGGTTTGGAGATCCGGGACAACCATTTGTGGTACGTCCCCTCCAAAGTAGTGCTTAAGTCGTTGACTACTTACCTTGAAGTTTGGCTCAGAGTTTTGGGATAACTCGATGGTGCCATAAGGGTACACTTGGGCAATGGTGAACGGTCCGGACCAACGGGATTTTAACTTGCCCGAGAAAATCTTCAATCTAGAGTTAAAGAGGAGGACTTGATCACCAACATTGAAAACACGGTTTTTGATCTTGGAGTCATGGATCCTCTTTGTTTTCTCTTTATAGATCAAAGAGTTCTCATAGGCTTGATCACGAAGTTCATTTAATTCATTGAGTTGAACCTTTTGGTGATCGCCCGCGGTCTCAAGGTCA
The DNA here is from genome assembly GCA_026074375.1 of Tanacetum coccineum. NCBI lineage: Eukaryota > Viridiplantae > Streptophyta > Magnoliopsida > Asterales > Asteraceae > Tanacetum > Tanacetum coccineum. Next base: position 14,366 of record BQNB010032559.1, on the reverse strand, counting down.
AAGTTTGCATGCTTCAAGGCCCAATAGGCTTTGTGCTCGAGCTCGATCGGTAGATGACATGCCTTTCCGTACACGAGCTTGTATGGAGTACACCCGATGGGTGTTTTGTAAGTGGTACGGAAGGCCCAGAGTGCATCATCTAGTTTATCCGACCAAGAGGCACGGTTCTCGCCTATGGTCCTTTCAAGAATTCGTTTCAAGCCACGATTGGATACCTTAACTTGCCCACTTGTTTGTGGGTGATACGTGGTGGAGAGACAGTGAGTAACTCCGTATTTAAGCATGACCTTTGCAAATTGGTCATTGCAAAAATGGGTTCCGTGATCACTTATGATAGCATGAGGGGTACCGAATCGGGCGAAGAGAGATTTAAGAAATTTGCAAACAACTCGGGCGTCGTTGGTGGGGAGCGCTTTCGCTTCAACCCATTTTGACAAGTAGTCGACGGCCACGAGTATATATTTGTTCCCTCGTGAAGACGGGAACGACCCCATGAAATAGATGCCCAACACGTCAAAGATTTCACAAACTTGGATGGAATTTTATGGCATTTCATCACGTTGTGAAATTTTTCCTTGACGTTGACAAGTGTCACATCGGGTGACCAAGTCATGGGCATCTCGGTAAATAGTTGGCCAATAAAATCCTGAGTCAAAAACTTTTTTGGCGGTGTAGTTGGCACCGTAATGTCCCCCGGTGGGTCCACTATGCAAGCTGTGAGATGTCAACAGCTTTTTGCCTGCAACATACTGCGATCATTTGATCCGCACATCTTTTTTGAACAAATAGGGTGTCCCAAAAGTAGTGTTTAACATCTTAAAAACTTGTTTCTTTTATTGACGACATCCTTTTTAACAATGAAATTCCCCCGCTTGGTAATTTGCATAATCGCAAACCACGGGGTAGCTTTGATCCCACGAAAAGTCACCGATATTAAGTGTCTCAAGAGGAAACTTTCCATTTACCTCCTTTGGTCGCGCACATTTCATACGGATTTTCTAATCGGGAAAAGATAATCGGCGCGCGTAGATCTCCGGCTCCTTTTATGTCAAATACTTTGAATGTAAACTCCTTGAAGGAGGAGAAACCCCACCGGAGCAATCTCAGCCTTGGAATCTTTTTTAGAAAAGAGTATTTTAGGGTGAGTGATTCCGTATACACTATGCTTTGTCAAAGATGAGTAAGACATGAATTTTTTCGAAGCATACACCACACGCTAACATTTTCTTTCATCCGTCGTGGTGTAATAACGATTCTGCCCTCGTTTATTATTTTACTAGCATATTGTAAAGGCCTACAGTGTTTTTCATGACTGTGCGCGAAGACTGCACTATGCAAGTCACCTTGCATCGCACATAAACTCAAACGTAGTCCCATCTGGCAATCAAGATTGGAGCTTCGATAAGTTTTTTTTATAACATTCAAAATCTGAATACATTCATTGGAGAAGATGAACGGAGTATTCTTCTCAAGAAGATGAGTCATCGGTCGGGAAATTTTAGAAAAATCCTTAATGAATCGTCCGTAGAAACCGGCATGACCGAGAAAACTCCGAACACCCTTGACGGTGGTGGGATGAGGTAACTTAGCAATCACATCGACTTTGGCTTTATCAACCTCAATCCCTTTTTTGGAAATCTTATGGCCAAGGACAATGCCTTCCTTTACCATAAAATGACTTTTTTCCCAATTTAGACAAAGATTGGTGTCTTCACACCTTTGAAGCATCTTGTCTACACGAGAGAGGCAATTTCCAAATGAATTCCCAAAGACCGAAAAGTCGTCCATAAAGACTTCCATCGTTTTTTCGATCATATCATGAAAGATAGCCATCATACACCTTTGGAACGTGCCCGGTGCATTGCATAAGCCAAAAGGCATGCGACGGTAGGCGAACGTTCCGTAAGGACACGTGAATGTTGTCTTTTCTTGATCATGAGGGTCGATGGGAATTTGAAAGTAACCCGAGAAACCATCGAGAAAACAATAGTACTCGTTTCCCGCTAATCTCTCGAGCATTTGATCCATAAACAGTAGTGGAAAGTGGTCTTTACGGGTGGCTTCATTTAACTTTCGGTAGTCAATGCATACACGCCATCCCGTAACCAATCGAGTAGGAATTAACTCGTTTTCATCATTTTCAACAACGGTAAAGCCACCTTTTTTTGGTACGCAATGTACGGGGCTTACCCAAGGACTATCCGAGATCGGGTAAATTAATCCGGCGTCAAGAAGTTTTTCAACCTCCTTTTTGATGACATCGTGGATTTTTGGATTCACCCGTCTTTGGTGTTGAACCGCCAGTTTGTAGTCCTCTTCCATAAGAATCTTGTGAGTACAAAATTCTAGGTTAATACCCTTGATGTCGGAGAGTTTCCAAGCGATGGCTCGCTTGTGTGACTTCAAAACCTTTATAAGAGCGTCTTTTTCCAGACCTCAAGTCCTTTAGCAATATGGCGGTCAACTTTTGTCACCTCCAAAAATGCCATATATCGAGATGAGGAGATACGTTCCTTTGAGTCAACCTCGGGAGTTCATCAATGAAGATTTTATCATTTTTTAGTTTCACAAACTTTAAGTTCTTTTGAATTTTAGCAAATAGTTTCCATTGAAGTGGAGAGGGGGTATGATGGATCATCATTGAGAATGATTCAAGAAGAAAATATCCCCATCCGGTCCTAATAAGAGTGATCAACTTCTGATGAAGTTGGATCATCTTCAAGAGCGAGGAAAGCATCGACTTCCTCGAGAAGAAAATCACTATCCCCGAAGGGAGTGAGAGTCGGAGAAGAGGTAGAAACGATCGGGTCATAATAAGGAGTGGGATTGCCACTCGCGATCACATCGGAGAAACCGAGAACTTCTTGAGAATACTCCTCACAAGCCATTTCAATGAGACGTCGCTTCGATTGCGTCCGTCAAATCAAATGCGTAGATAGAGGAGTATCTCGAAGTTTGGTCAAGATTGAATGTTACGGCTTCTTTTCCAACACGAAGAGTTAATTCACCTTCGTAAACATCAATCAAAGCACGTCCGGTCTTTAAGAAGGATCTCCCAAGAATTAGGGGGACTCGGGGATCAGCATCAAAGTCTACGACTACAAAGTCGGCCGGGAATTGGAACTTTCCTACTTTTACGTCGACATCTTCGGCAATACCGATCGGTTGGGAGATCGAACAGTCCACAAGTTCAAGAGTCATATAAGTAGGAGTGAGCTCCGGAAGAGAAAGCTTTTTCCACACGAATAATGGCATGAGATTTATGCTAGCGCAAAGATCGGCCAAGGCTAAGCATTCATCCATTACGGGAAAATCACACGGTATGAAAAATTTGCCAGGGTCTCCAAGTTTTTCGGGTAACTTGTTGAGGATAACCGCCGAGCAATACTCATTTAAAGGTATTCTAGCCATTTCACTTAATTTTTCTTTGTTTCCAATTAAGGCTTTAAGAGTCGAGGCAAATTTTGGCATAAGAATCAAAGCATCCGTGAGGCTAATTTCAAAACTCAAATCTTTAAAGATTTCATAGAATTTCTCAATTTGGTCGTTAGCTTTTTCACGACACCTTTAATCATTACGCCTCGAAGGATACGGAATCGATGATTTCGGGTTAGGCATCGGAGCACTAACGGGAGCAACAACGGGCTCAGAATTTGGTACATGAGGTTGAACTTGGACAACCGGAGGTTGGACGTCTTTGGTACTTCCGTTATTAGTAGGAGGCACCGTGTCCTTTGTCACCTCGGTTTCACGTTCCACTACTTTAGGAGGAGAAGAAGAAGTAGTAGGAATCGTGGGTCCTTGATAAGCAACACCGCTTCGGGTGGTAATACCCTTCAAATCTACCTTCGGGTTAGTAATGGTATTACTAGGGAGTGTCCCTGAACCTGAAGTAGAAGCGGTATTAGAATTCACGAATTTGGAAAGCATGTCCGTTAAATTGGTCATTTGATTTTGCAAGTTTTGGTTTTGGTCTTGCATGTTTCTCATAACCGCATCATTAGCCTTGACGTATCTTTCAAATTCGGTCTTTGTCACACCTTGTGTTTGCGGAGCCGAAGCTTAGTAAGGTGGAGCTTGGTGAACCGGGGGTTTATTAATCGGTGGTCGATAAATTTGGCTTTGGTTGTAATTATTCCCCCGGTTTTGGTTGTAACGGGAGGAAAACCGGGAGGTCGAATTTGATTAGCAATCAGGGCTCGGTAACCGGTATTTCCTTGGTTGAAATTAGCTGCGGCGGCTTGGGAGACGTACTCTTGAATATTTTCACGATAAACATTGCCATCGGTGGCAGGACAATTTCGGTAAGAATGAGTACCACCGCAAGTAACACAACTTTCCTCGACCGCTTTCACGGGAGTGGGAGCTTAGGTTTTCTTATCGAGAAGTAAGGCTTTCACCATATCTTTAAGTTCGGAAACATCGTGAGAGATACCGGGGGTGGAAGTGCTCGAACTTACTTTAGCAACAACCGGTTTGTTACGTGAATTACGAACTTTGGATTTGCTCTTAATGATTCTTAGGCAATCACGGGGCATTTTATCCAAAAAATTACCACCCGCGGCGGAATTTAACGAATCTTGATTATTAGAGTTCAAAGCATTATAGAAAGTATCGAGTTGATGTAACACTGGCATTTTAATGCAAAAGATACCACCCGCTGGGGCGTAATTCAGCGAATCTTGATCATTAAGTTCAACGAGCCTTATATAAAGTAACGAGTTGAGATGAACTCCTAAAATTCCATGATGTGGGCATGCCCGAAGAAGATCATTGAATCGGTCCCATGCCTCATAGAAAGTTTCATCATTCGTTGTTGAAAATCCTCGTGATTTTCATATCGAAGATTTGTTGTTTTGGATGAGGGAATAATTTGTTGCAGAATTATCGAAACAAAGATCATCCCATGTTGAAATCGAACGAGGGGTTCCTTTTTTAAGCCAAATCCGGGTTGCACCCTCGAGGGAAAATGGGAAAAGCATAAGCTTAACCGACGTACTCGGGACGTTCGGGAACTTCATCGTAGAAGTGATCTTGTTGAAATAACGGATGTGAGCATGAGGGTCTTCTTTGTCATGTTCGAAAAATTATTTGTTTTGAAAGAGGGTAAGCAAACCGTGCTTAAGCTCAAAGTTGTCCGCGGTAATCTCGGGCACAACGATGGCATCCTCGTAATCCAAGGTGGGTGCTTCGAGCAATTGAGCCATAGTACGATTATCGTTCATCGTAACTACGGGAGGAGCTTGATTTTCAATTGGTTCAATAAGATTGAATGGTTCAACAAAAGTCGGATTGACTTGTTGCTGTTGACGGTTAGAATTACGAGATTGAGAACGAGTGCGCATGCACTAAAATGTAAAAAGCAAATTTATACTAATTTTTTTTTGTTTTATTATTTTTTTTTGGTTTTTTCACAATGTATTCACGATAAATTTTAATAACGGACAATGAGATAAGACACTTAAACCTAATAATCAACTCGCTTCTCGGTAGCTCTTTAAAAGAAAAACGCACAAAGGAGTTTGTTTAACTTTAAAAGGTGAGTCGTACGTCGCAAGTGACACAAAAGGTAAGTTTTTGATCTTTGGTTCGGGAACTTATTAATTGATAATACTTCAGTTGAAAGTATCATATGTTGGTGTTCTTTTACCAACTTGGTAATTTTTTTTATTTCTTTTTATGGATAATGTTTTTTTTTGGTTTTTCTTGTTTTTATATTATAATTATACTAATAAAAGAGAATGAAAAATATTTTTGTATATTTTTTTATTAGAAAATAAGCAAAATAACATCACACGGAAGGATCTTCAAACACAAATTTTCAAACGGCTCAACAATCGTAGACAAACCTCCCCGGCAGCGGCGCCAAAAACTGATCGATTTTGACTATACCCTTTAAAAATATAAATAATAAATATATATATAAAATATACTTATATAATTATAAGGGTAAGAATCAAAAAATCACAATTATAGTAATCTGGGAGGATGATTCCCGGGTCGTTTTCCCCAACGAGGAATGCAATTGAAAGTCGAGAGTCGTTTTGAGAATCGATGCTTGAATGGAACAAGATTATGATTGGTTATCTAAAACTACG